>NC_059601.1:25034057-25108018 GCF_020424385.1 Procambarus clarkii
TGTCCTGAGTGTCCTGAGTGTCCTGTGTGTCCTGAGTACCCTGTGTGTCCTGAGTGTCCTGTGTGTCCTGAGTACCCTGTGTGTCCTGAGTACCCTGTGTGTCCTGAGTGTCCTGAGTGTCCTGAGTGTCCTGAGTACCCTGTGTGTCCTGAGTGTCCTGAGTGTCCTGAGTACCCTGTGTGTCCTGAGTGTCCTGAGTATCCTGTGTGTCCTGAGTGTCCTGAGTGTCCTGTGTACCCTGTGTGTCCTGAGTGTCCTGAGTGTCCTGAGTACCCTGTGTGTCCTGAGTGTCCTGAGTGTCCTGAGTGTCCTGAGTACCCTGTGTGTCCTGTGTGTCCTGAGTGTCCTGAGTACCCTGTGTGTCCTGAGTGTCCTGAGTGTCCTGAGTACCCTGTGTGTCCTGAGTGTCCTGAGTACCCTGTGTGTCCTGAGTGTCCTGAGTGTCCTGAGTACCCTGTGTGTCCTGAGTGTCCTGAGTGTCCTGAGTACCCTGTGTGTCCTGAGTGTCCTGAGTGTCTGTGATGTCCTGAGTGTTGCCTTGTCTGAGGCCGCCTTGTTCCTTGTCTGGTTGGTGGTGAGTACCCTGTGTGTCTTGAGTGTCCTGTGTGTCCTGAGTGTCTGAGTGTGTCCTGAGTGTCCTGGTGGTGGTGGCCTGAGTGTTCCTGAGTGTCCTGAGTGTCCTGAGTGTCCTGAGTGTCCTGAGTGTCCTGTCTGAGTTGTTCCCTGGTGTCCTGAGTGTGTGTCCTGAGTGTCCTGAGTGTCCTGAGTGTTGCCTGAGTCTGAGGCCGCCTGAGTTCCTTGTCTGGTTGGTGGCCCTGAGTGGTGAGTGTCCTGTGTGTCCTGAGTGTCTGAGTGTACCCTGTGTGTCCTGAGTGTCCTGAGTGTCCTGAGTGTTCCTGTGTGTCCTGAGTGTCTGTGTCCTGAGTGTCCTGAGTGTTGAGTGGTCTGTGTGGTGAGTGTCCCTGTGTGTCTGAGTGTTCCTGTCTGGTCCTGAGTGTTCCTGTGTGTCCTGAGTGTCCTGAGTGTCCTGAGTCCTGAGTGTCCTGAGTGTCCTGGTTGTCCTGTTGTCTGAGTGTCCTGTCTGTCCTGAGTGTCCTGAGTGGTGAGTGTGTGTCCTGAGTGTCCTGAGTGTCCTGTGTGTCCTGGTGTTGTCCTGAGTGTTCCCTGGTTGTCCTGAGTGTCCTGAGTGCTGTGTGTCCTGAGTGTTCCTGGTGTTGTGGTGAGTGTTGAGTGCCTGAGTACTGAGTGTGTCCTGGTTGTCCTGAGTACCCTGTGTGTCCTGAGTGTTGGGTCCTGGTTCTTGTCCCTGAGTGTTCTGGGTTGTCCTGAGTGGTGTTGTCCCTGGTTGTCCTGAGTGTCCTGAGTGGTGAGTGTCTGAGTGTTCCTGAGTGTCCTGGGTGTTCCTGTGTGTCCTGAGTGTTCCCTGAGTCCTGAGTGTTGAGTGTCCTGTGTCCTGAGTGTCCTGGTTGTCCTGAGTGTCCTGAGTGGTCCTGAGTGTCCTGGTTGTCCTGAGTGTCCTGGTTGTCCTGAGTGTCCTGAGTGTGTGAGTGTCTGTTCCTGAGTGTCCTGAGTGTTCCTGAGTGTCCTGGTGAGTGTCCCTGAGTGTCCTGAGTGTTCTGTGTGTCCTGAGTGTTCCTGAGTGTCCTGAGTGTCCTGAGTGTCTGAGTGTTACCTGAGTGTCCTGAGTGTTGAGTGTCCTGTCCTGAGTGTTCCTGGTGTCCTGTACCTGAGTGTCCTGGTTGTCCTGAGTGTCCTGAGTGGTGAGTGTCCCTGGTTGTCCTGAGTGTCCTGGTTGTCCTGAGTGTCTGAGTGAGGATGTGTCTGAGTGTCCTGTGTCCTGAGTGTCCTGGGTGTCCTGAGTGTCCTGGTTGTCCTGAGTGTCCTGAGTGTCCTGAGTGTCCTGAGTCCTGAGTGTTCCTGGTTGTGTCTGAGTGTCCTGGTTGTGTCCTGAGTGGTGAGTGTTGAGTGTCCTGAGTGTCCTGGTTGTCCTGAGTGTCCATGGTTGTCCAGTGTCTGGGTGGTGAGTGTCTGAGTGTCCTGAGTGTCCTGAGTGTCCTGAGTGTCCTGAGTCCTGAGTGTCCTGAGTGTGAGTCCTGGTTGTCCTGAGTGTCCTGAGTGTGTCTGAGTGTGAGTACCCTGTCTGAGTGTTCCAGAGTGTCCTGAGTGGTGAGTGTCTGTCCTGAGTGTCTGAGGTCCTGGTTGTCTGAGTGTTCCTGTGTCTGTGTCCTGAGTGTCCCTGGTTGTCCTGAGTGTCCTGAGTGTCCTGAGTGTTCCAGGTGTCCTGAGTGTTCCCTGAGTGTCCTGAGTGTTCCCTGAGTGTCCTGAGTGTTGAGTGTCTGTGTCTGAGTGGTGAGTGTCTGTCCTGTGTCCTGAGTGTCCTGAGTGGTTGTCCTGAGTGTTCCTGAGTGTCCTGAGTGTCCCTGTGTCCTGAGTGGTGAGTGTCCTGAGTGTCCTGAGTGTTCCTGAGTGTCCTGAGTGTCCTGAGTCCTGAGTGTCCTGTGTGTCCTGAGTGTCCTGAGTGTCCTGAGTGTTCCCCTGTGTGTCCTGAGTGTCCTGGTGGTTGTGTCTGAGTGTGAGTGTCTGAGTGTCCTGAGTGTCCTGGTGAGTGTCCTGTGTGTCCCTGGTTGTCCTGAGTGTCTCCCTGTGTGTCCTGAGTGTTCCCTGGTGTCCTGAGTGTCTGAGTGTCCTGAGTGTCTTCCCTGAGTGTCCTGAGTGTGAGTCCAGAGTGTCCTGAGTGTTCCTGAGTGTCCTGAGTGTTCCCTGTGTCCTGAGTGTCCCTGAGTGTCCTGAGTGTTCCTGAGTGTCCTGAGTGTTCCTGTGTGTCCTGAGTGTTCCTGAGTGTCCTGAGTGTCCTGAGTGTCCTGAGTGTTCCTGGTGTCCTGAGTGTCCTGGTTGTCCTGAGTGTTCCTGAGTGTCCTGAGTGTTCCTGAGTGTCCTGAGTGTCCCTGTGTCCTGAGTGTTCCTGAGTGTCCTGAGTGTCCTGAGTGTCCTGAGTGTTCCTGAGTGTCCTGAGTGTTCCTGAGTGTCCTGAGTGTCCTGAGTGTCCTGAGTGTCCTGAGTGTCCTGAGTGTCCTGAGTGTCCTGAGTGTCCTGAGTGTCCTGAGTGTCCTGAGTGTCCTGAGTGTCCTGAGTGTCCTGAGTGTCCTGAGTGTCCTGAGTGTCCTGAGTGTCCTGAGTGTTCCTGGTTGTCCTGAGTGTCCTGAGTGTCCTGAGTGTCCTGTGTGTCCTGAGTGTTGAGTGTCCTGAGTGTCCTGAGTGTCCTGAGTGTCCTGAGTGTTCCTGAGTGTCCTGAGTGTTCCTGAGTGTCCTGAGTGTTCCTGAGTGTCCTGAGTGTTCCTGAGTGTCCTGAGTGTCCTGAGTGTCTGAGTGTTCTGTCCTGTCCTGAGTGTCCTGAGTGTCCTGAGTGTCCCTGTGTTCCTGAGTACCCTGTGTGTCCTGAGTGTCCTGAGTGTCCTGAGTGTCCTGAGTGTCTGAGTGTTCCCGAGTGTCCTGAGTGTCCTGAGTGTCCTGAGTGTGTGTGTGGTGTGTGTCCTGAGTACCCTGTGTGTCCTGAGTGTCCTGAGTGTCCTGAGTGTCCTGAGTGTCCTGAGTGTCCTGGTTGTCCTGAGTGTCCTGAGTGTCCTGAGTGTCCCTGTGTGTCCTGAGTGTTCCTGAGTGTCCTGAGTGTCCTGAGTGTCTGAGTGTTCCTGAGTGTCCTGAGTGTTCCCTGGTTGTCCTGAGTGTTCCTGGTTGTCCTGAGTGTCCTGAGTGTCCTGAGTGTCCTGTGTGTCCTGAGTGTCCTGAGTACCCTGTGTGTCCTGAGTGTCCTGAGTGTCCTGAGTGTCCTGTGTGTCATGAGTGTCCTGTGTGTCCTGAGTGTCCTGAGTACCCTGTGTGTCCTGAGTGTCCTGAGTGTCCTGAGTGTCCTGTGTGTCCTGAGTGTCCTGTGTGTCCTGAGTGTCCTGTGTGTCCTGAGTGTCCTGAGTGTCCTGAGTGTCCTGTGTGTCCTGAGTACCCTGAGTGTCCTGAGTGTCCTGAGTGCCCTGAGTGTACCCTGAGTGTCCTGAGTGTTCTGAGTGTCCTGTGTGTCCTGAGTACCCTGTGTGTCCTGTGTGTCCTGAGTGTCCTGAGTGTCCTGAATGTCCTGTGTGTCCTGAGTACCCTGTGTGTCCTGAGTGTCCTGAGTTCCCTGGTTACCCTCAGTGTCCTGAGTGTCCTGAGTACCCTCAGTGCCCTGAGTGTCCTGAGTACCCTGTATGTCCTGAGTGCCCTGAGTGTCCTGAGTCTCCTGAGTACCCTCAGTGTCCTGAGTCTCCTGTGTCTCCTGAGTGTCCTGAGTGTCCTGTGTCTCCTGAGTCTCCTGAGTGTCCTGTGTGTCCTGAGTCTCCTGAGTCTCTTGTGTGTCCTGAGTCTCCTGAGTACCCTCAGTGTCCTGAATGTCCTTTTTCTCCTGAGTGTCCTGTGTGTCCTGAGTACCCTGAGTGTCCTGTGTGTCCTGTGTCTCCTCAGTGTCCTGAGTGTCCTGTGTGTCCTGTGTCTCCTCAGTGTCCTGAGTGTCCTGTGTCTCCTCAGTGTCCTGAGTGTCCTGTTTCTCCTGAGTGTCCTGTGTGTCCTGAGTACTCTCAGTGTCCTGAGTGTCCTGTGTGTCCTGAGCGGTGTTCTGGGGGTATAGTTGTTGCCTGAGAGTACTCAGAGATGGTGGTGGCAGTGAAGGGTGTGAGTGTCCTGAGTGTCCTGAGTGTCCTGAGTGTCCTGAGTGGTGCTCACGTGATCTGGGCGTGGCTGGTGTCAGCTGCGGTGTTCACCACACACTCATACTCATGTATGACTGTGTGTATGACTGTGTGTATGACTGTGTGTATGACTGTGTGTATGACTGTGTGTATGACTGTGTGTATGACTGTGTGTATGACTGTGTGTATGAGTGTATGTATGAGTGTATGTATTGGTGTGTATGAGTGTGTATATGAGTTTGTATGAGTGTGTACTTACCTTGTTGTGCTTGCGGGGGTTGAGCTCTGGCTCTTTGGTCCCGCCTCTCAACTGTCAATCAACTGGTGTACAGGTTCCTGAGCCTACTGGGCTCTATCATATCTACATTTAAAACTGTGTATGGAGTCAGCCTCCACCACATCACTGCCTAATACATTCCATCCGTTAACTACTCTAACTCTGAAAAAGTTCTTTCTAACGTCTCTGTGGCTCACGTGGGTACTCAGTCTCCACCTGTGTCCCCTTGTTCGTGTACCACCCATGTTAAACAGTTTATCCTTGTCTACCTCTGTCAATTCCTCTCAGAATTTTGTAGATAGTGATCATGTCTCCCCTTACTCTTGTGTCTTCCAGTGTCGTGAGGTGCATTTCCCGCAGCCTTTCCTCGTAACTCATGCCTCTTAGTTCTGGGACTAGCCTAGTGGCATATCTCTGAACTTTTTCAAGCTTCGCCTTGTGCTTAACAAGGTACGGGCTCCATGCTGGGGCTGCATACTCCAGGATTGGTCTTACATATGTGGTATATAAGGTTCTGAATGATTCCTTACAAATGTTCCTGAAGGCAGTTCTGATGTTAGCCAGCCTCGCATACGCCGCAGATGTTATTATTTTTATGTGGGTTTCAGGAGACAGGGTTGGTGTGATATCAACTCCTAGATCCTTCTCTCTCTGTCCGTTTCATGAAGGACTTCATCTCCCATTCTGTATCCTGTGTCTGGCCTCCTGTTTGCACTGCCTAGTTTCATTACCTTACATTTACTCGGGTTGAACTTTAGTAGCCATTTGTTGCACCATTCATGCAGTCTGTCTAGGTCATCTTGTAGTCTTTTACTATCTTCCTCCGTCTTAATCCTCCTCGTAATTTTTGCATCATCAGCAAATAATGAGAGGAATGATTCTATACCATCTGGAAGATCATTTACAGATATCAGAAACAGTATGGGTCCAAGGACTGACCCCTGCGGGACCCCACTGGTGACGTCTCGCCAATCTAAGGCCTCACCCCTCACAGTGACTCGCTGCCTTCTGTTACTTAGGTACTCCCTTATCCAGTGGAGTACCTTCCCTTTCACTCCTGCCTGCATCTCCAGCTGTCGCACTAGTCTCTGGTGTGGCACTGTGTCAAAGGCTTTCTGGCAATCCAAAAATATGCAGTCTGCCCACCCCTCTCTTTCTTATCTGATTCTTGTTGCCTGACAGTAGAATTCAGTTAATGCTGTGAGGCAAGACTTGCCATTTCTGAAACCATGTTGGTGTTGTGACAAGTTCCTTCGCTTCAGATGTTCCACTAGCTTTTTTCGCACAATTTTCTCCATTAGCTTACTTGGTATGCAAGTTAGGGACACTGGCCTGTAGTTCAGTGCTTCTTGTCTATCCCCCTTCTTGTATATCGGGACTACATTAGCTGCTTTCCAAATTTCTGGCAGTTCCCCCTGTTGCCAGTGATTTGTTATACACTATGGAGAGTGGCAGGCACAGTGCTTCTGCTCCTTCCTTTAGTATCCATGGTGATATTCCATCTGGACCTATAGCCTTTGTCACATCCAACTCTAGCAAAAGCTTCCTTACATCTCCACTGGTAATCTCAAGTTCCTCTAGTGGTGTCTGGTTAATTATTCCTTCTCTTATCTCTGGAACTTCTCCTTGCTCTAATGTGACGACGTCCTGGAAAATCATATTGAGTTCCTCACACACTTCTTTGTCATTTGTAGTGAATCTGTCTGCCGTATCCTCAGTTTCATTACCTGTTCTTTCACTGTTGTCTTTATCAGTGTGTATGAATGTGTGTATGAGTGAGTATGAATATGTATGAGTGAGTATGAATGTGTGTATGAGTGAGTATGAATGTGTATGAGTGAGTATGAATATGTATGAGTGAGTATGAATGTGTGTATGAGTGAGTATGAATGTGTATGAGTGTGTGTATGTGGTGGAAATTATCCAACACTTATTCATCATTGTTGTATTATAATACATCATCATTGTATTAACAATAGTAATTACTAATCTTACTAACTCATAGATTAATTATATTAAATCCTTTCCCAGCGCGCCAATTATTTTGCCGAACATTTGGACAACATGGCGCGGGTGCGTCCAACACTTAGCATCGGGGAAGATAACGTCTACATTACAGAGCATTATATTATATTCTTACTCCGTATCAGTATTCCTTTCATAGAATCATCAACTGACACTATGACAACAGTGATCAGATAATCGCGTGTTATTAGCTAAAAGATCACTGTTTAACAGCAATGTCTTGTTATCTTAGAATTGACATAGAGGAACAAAATTCTCCCTCCACTTTCATACATTTTCGGTGACATAAAAACAACTTCATGTTAATAATTATACGTCGATAATGTCATTAATTTTACCTTCCTCATAATAAATTCTATTCTTAGTAACTCGCACGGTTGAGATGTTATCAGGAGTATAATTCTACATTTCAATACAACATGGTCCTCGCGCATGCGCAGAGAAGAGTGTGAGGAAGGAGAGACTTGGACGCCATATTAATTATTATTATTATTACCGAGAGAAGCGACATCAGCCATCTTACTGACATTACTTGCACAAAGTCTGCGGCCTATTGACATAGCTCGAGTGCATGGGGGAGTTGTGTAAAACCCTGGTTTGTGTCTCGGAGAGGCTGCAGGATCCAGTAAGTTCAGTAGAATTTCGCTTTCAACTCTTTTTGAGCATGTCGTAGCTCAGTCGATTAAGGCAGCGTCTGGGATGCTCCCGGACGCAGGTTCGTATCCTCGTCACGGCCCTTGTGGATTTGTTCGTAATTAACGTCCTTCAGACAGCAGCTGAAGACGAAGGATTGGCACAGTGTTCAATCAACGGACACTCGGCCCGGCAACTATTATTTTCTTTTTGTTTCATGTGATCACAGTAAACATTTAGGCTAGTAGTCGTTAGGCCGTATATACATATAACCAAAACCAAGTACATTTCCTCTCTAGCAGTTTCCCTAATTTATTTAGGATATTATATTCATTATTTTCCGTATAATTCTACATGGCCAGATATATCATTTATTTCTCTTGTGGAAGAACTCTGCAGTATTAGATATATCTATTATTATTAGGCTACACCACGATCACGTGGGACGACTTACTTGATCCAAGAAGTCGTCAGTGAGCGGGGCAACCCATCTCACGTCTCTTATGTCTTACAGCTAACATGTTAACATTTGTGGTTTGTAGAATATTAACAACTTAGTTACATTAATGATCTTGTATCAAGAGTTGCGGAATCTGTGATGAGAGTGACGGACACCGCCTTGACCACTATCTACGTGAATGTGAACACCTGAGAGACATCAGAAATATGTGTAGAATAATAAACCCCACATTGAATTAGGAAAACACTATTTGTCAAATATTGATACTGGTCTTAACAGATTTCCCCATTTTGCACCCGCAAGATAACGTAAGCTTTTAAGGGTTGATAGATGTTAATCTTCTTGTTTGAGGAGCTGTTCACTTGAGACAGTTAAGCAAGTCCCAGCTGTGTCTGGGTACAAGTGACAGGATGAACAACCCAGCGGGTTTTCTTCCTATTGGGGAGTGTTGTACATGCTGCTATGATGGTGTGTCCACTCACAAGATGAGTGGCGCGGCCCAATAAACTCGCCCCTCGGGGCAAAATTTAAATTTAAATCATTCAATTAACACTTTTATATTTGCTATAAATTTAGTTTATATTACTATAGCCTCTTGAGGTGAGTTTACCTCAATTTCATTTATTATATAACCATTTTAATTAATATTCATATTTCATTTCTTGTGAAGAACCAGCAGGGGATTATTAGTGCTAGTGATTAATAATTACCTAGCGCCTCTACCCCCCATAATATACAGTCTCTTTAATGCATTCACTTCAGTATTTATTATTAACATCCACAGGACACTTCCTCTACTTAGTTGTCCACTTATCACAACAAGTGGTGGACCTTCGCAGCTGTCGTAAGTAATCATTATTTCTATTAATATTTGGAGTCAGATTTTCCGACAGTATGAGTGTATGAGTGTGTGTATTTGAGTGAACGTATGAGTGTGTGTATGAGTGTGTATGACCTGCACTAGGTGTTGAGTGGTAGAGAGGCAGGAGAGGGGCGTCACCAGACACAACAAGGCACACCTGCAGGTTGCCTCACAGGGCTGTGCAACACGGTACAAGGCTGCATGTAGCAGTGTTGCAGGGACTCAGGCAGCACGTGGCCACTAAACAATTACAATGCTACACTGTACACTGCCGGGCAATGTGGTGTACCGCACCTAAATATATCCACATTACCATGCAACCACTGTCCTCCGTGTCTCGTCTGAGACAGTGTCCTCCACCACTCTTGTCTGGACCACACACCCGCCCCGTGTACAGGTGTGTGGTCGTGTCCTCCACCACTCTTGTCTGGACCACACACCCGTCCCGTGTACAGGTGTGTGGTCGTGTCCTCCACCACTCTTGTCGGGACCACACACCCGCCCCGTGTACAGGTGTGTGGTCGTGTCCTCCACCACTCTTGTCTGGACCACACACCCGCCCCGTGTACAGGTGTGTGGTCGTGTCCTCCACCACTCTTGTCTGGACCACACACCCGCCCCGTGTACAGGTGTGTGGTCGTGTCCTCCACCACTCTTGTCTGGACCACACACCCGCCCCGTGTACAGGTGTGTGGTCGTGTCCTCCACCACTCTTGTCTGGACCACACACCCGCCCCGTGTACAGGTGTGTGGTCGTGTCCTCCACCACTCTTGTCTGGACCACACACCCGCTCCGTGTACAGGTGTGTGGTCGTGTCCTCCACCACTCTTGTCTGGACCACACACCCGCCCCGTGTACAGGTGTGTGGTCGTGTCCTCCACCACTCTTGTCTGGACCACACACCCGCCCCGTGTACAGGTGTGTGGTCGTGTCCTCCACCACTCTTGTCTGGACCACACACCCGCTCCGTGTACAGGTGTGTGGTCGTGTCCTCCACCACTCTTGTCTGGACCACACACCAGCTCCGTGTACAGGTATGTGGTCGTGTCCTCCACCACTCTTGTCTGGACCACACACCCGCCCCGTGTACAGGTGTGTGGTCGTGTCCTCCACCACTCTTGTCTGGACCACACACCCGCCCCGTGTACAGGTGTGTGGTCGTGTCCTCCACCACTCTTGTCTGGACCACACGGAGAACACGGTGGTGGATGAGACACGGAGAACACGGTGGTGGATGAGACACGGAGAACACGGTGGTGGATGAGACACGGAGAACACGGTGGTGGATGAGAGACGGAGAACACGGTGGTGGATGAGACACGGAGAACACGGTGGTGGATGAGACACGGAAAACACGGTGGTGGATGAGACACGGAGAACACGGTGGTGGATGAGACACGGAGAACACGGTGGTGGATGAGACACGGAGAACACGGTGGTGGATGAGACACGGAGAACACGGTGGTGGATGAGACACGGAGAACACGGTGGTGGATGAGACACGGAGAACACGGTGGTGGATGAGACACGGTGAACACGGTGGTGGATGAGACACGGTGAACACGGTGGTGGATGAGAGACGGAGAACACGGTGGTGGATGAGACACGGAGAACACGGTGGTGGATGAGAGACGGAGAACACGGTGGTGGATGAGAGACGGAGAACACGGTGGTGGATGAGACACGGGGAACACGGTGGTGGATGAGAGACACGGAGAACACGGTGGTGGATGAGAGACGGAGAACACGGTGGTGGATGAGACACGGAGAACACGGTGGTGGATGAGACGGAGAACACGGTGGTGGATGAGACACGGAGAACACGGTGGTGGATGAGAGACGGAGAACACGGTGGTGGATGAGACACGGAGAACACGGTGGTGGATGAGACACGGAGAACACGGTGGTGGATGAGAGACGGAGAACACGGTGGTGGATGAGACACGGAGAACACGGTGGTGGATGAGACACGGTGAACACGGTGGTGGATGAGAGACGGAGAACACGGTGGTGGATGAGACACGGAGAACACGGTGGTGGATGAGACACGGAGAACACGGTGGTGGATGAGACACGGTGAACACGGTGGTGGATGAGAGACGGAGAACACGGTGGTGGATGAGACACGGAGAACACGGTGGTGGATGAGACACGGTGAACACGGTGGTGGATGAGAGACGGAGAACACGGTGGTGGATGAGACACGGTGAGCACGGTGGTGGATGAGACACGGAGAACACGGTGGTGGATGAGACACGGAGAACACGGCGGTGGATTAGACACGGAGAACACGGTGGTGGATGAGACACGGAGAACACGGTGGTGGATGAGAGACGGTGAACACGGTGGTGGATGAGAGACGGAGAACACGGTGGTGGATGAGAGACGGAGAACACGGTGGTGGATGAGACACGGAGAACACGGTGGTGGATGAGAAACGGTGAACACGGTGGTGGATGAGAGACGGAGAACACGGTGGTGGATGAGACACGGAGAACACGGTGGTGGATGAGACACGGTGAACACGGTGGTGGATGAGAGACGGAGAACACGGTGGTGGATGAGACACGAACACGGTGGTGGATGAGACACGGAGAACACGGTGGTGGATGAGAGACGGAGAACACGGTGGTGGATGAGACACGGAGAACACGGTGGTGGATGAGACACGGTGAACACGGTGGTGGATGAGAGACGGAGAACACGGTGGTGGATGAGACACGGAGAACACGGTGGTGGATGAGACACGGAGAACACGGTGGTGGATGAGACACGGTGAACACGGTGGTGGATGAGAGACGGAGAACACGGTGGTGGATGAGACACGGAGAACACGGTGGTGGATGAGACACGGTGAACACGGTGGTGGATGAGAGACGGAGAACACGGTGGTGGATGAGACACAGTGAGCACGGTGGTGGATGAGACACGGAGAACACGGTGGTGGATGAGACACGGAGAACACAATGGTGGATAAGACACGGAGAACACGGTGGTGGATGAGACACGGAGAACACGGTGGTGGATGAGACACGGAGAACACGGTGGTGGATGAGAGACGGTGAACACGGTGGTGGATGAGAGACGGAGAACACGGTGGTGGATGAGAGACGGAGAACACGGTGGTGGATGAGACACGGAGAACACGGTGGTGGATGAGAAACGGTGAACACGGTGGTGGATGAGAGACGGAGAACACGGTGGTGGATGAGACACGGAGAACACGGTGGTGGATGAGATACGGTGAACACGGTGGTGGATGAGAGACGGAGAACACGGTGGTGGATGAGACACGAACACGGTGGTGGATGAGACACGGAGAACACGGTGGTGGATGAGACACGGTGAACACGGTGGTGGATGAGAGACGGAGAACACGGTGGTGGATGAGACACGGAGAACACGGTGGTGGATGAGACACGGTGAACACGGTGGTGGATGAGAGACGGAGAACACGGTGGTGGATGAGACACAGTGAGCACGGTGGTGGATGAGACACGGAGAACACGGTGGTGGATGAGACACGGAGAACACAATGGTGGATAAGACACGGAGAACACGGTGGTGGATGAGACACGGAGAACACGGTGGTGGATGAGACACGGTGAACACGGTGGTGGATGAGAGACGGAGAACACGGTGGTGGATGAGAGACGGAGAACACGGTGGTGGATGAGACACGGAGAACACGGTGGTGGATGAGAAACGGTGAACACGGTGGTGGATGAGAGACGGAGAACACGGTGGTGGATGAGACACGGAGAACACGGTGGTGGATGAGACACGGTGAACACGGTGGTGGATGAGAGACGGAGAACACGGTGGTGGATGAGACAGTGAACACGGTGGTGGATGAGACACGGAGAACACGGTGGGGGATGAGACACGGTGAACACGGTGGTGGATGAGACACGGTGAACACGGTGGTGGATGAGAGACGGAGAACACGGTGGTGGATGAGAGACGGAGAACACGGTGGTGGATGAGACACGGGGAACACGGCGGTGGATGAGAGACGGAGAACACGGTGGTGGATGAGACACGCAGAACACGGTGGTGGATGAGACACGGAGAACACGGTGGTGGATGAGAGACGGAGAACACGGTGGTGGATGAGACACGGAGAACACGGTGGTGGATGAGACACGGAGAACACGGTGGTGGATGAGACACGGTGAACACGGTGGTGGATGAGAGACGGAGAACACGGTGGTGGATGAGACACGGAGAACACGGTGGTGGATGAGACACGGTGAACACGGTGGTGGATGAGAGACGGAGAACACGGAGGTGGATGAGACACGGAGAACACGGTTGTGGATGAGACACGGTGAACACGGTGGTGGATGAGACACGGAGAACACGGTGGTGGATGAGACACGGAGAACACGGTGGTGGATGAGACACGGAGAACACGGTGGTGGATGAGACACGGTGAACACGGTGGTGGATGAGAGACGGAGAACACGGTGGTGGATGAGACACGGAGAACACGGTGGTGGATGAAACACGGTGAACACGGTGGTGGATGAGAGACGGAGAACACGGTGGTGGATGAGACACGGAGAACACGGTGGTGGATGAGACACGGAGAACACAGTGGTGGATGAGACACGGTGAACACGGTGGTGGATGAGAGACGGAGAACACGGTGGTGGATGAGACACGGAGAACACGGTGGTGGATGAGACACGGAGAACACGGTGGTGGATGAGAGACAGAGAACACGGTGGTGGATGAGACACGGAGAACACGGTGGTGGATGAGACACGGAGAACACAGTGGTGGATGAGACACGGTGAACACGGTGGTGGATGAGACACGGAGAACACGGTGGTGGATGAGACACGGAGAACACGGTGGTGGATGAGACACGGTGAACACGGTGGTGGATGAGAGACGGAGAACACGGTGGTGGATGAGACACAGTGAACACCGTGGTGGATGAGACACGGAGAACACGGTGGTGGATGAGACACGGAGAACACGGTGGTGGATGAGACACGGAGAACACGGTGGTGGATGAGACACGGTGAACACGGTGGTGGATGAGAGACGGAGAACACGGTGGTGGATGAGACACGGAGAACACGGTGGTGGATGAGACACGGTGAACACGGTGGTGGATGAGAGACGGAGAACACGGTGGTGGATGAGACACGGTGAACACGGTGGTGGATGAGAGACGGAGAACACGGTGGTGGATGAGACACAGTGAACACGGTGGTGGATGAGACACGGAGAACACGGTGGTGGATGAGACACGGAGAACACGGTGGTGGATGAGACACGGAGAACACGGTGGTGGATGAGACACGGAGAACAAGGTTGTGAGGGTATAGACTCATTCCTCTCAATGTTTGCTGACGACGCCAAAATTATGAGAAGGATTAAGACAGGAGGACAGTTTGAGGCTACAAGAAGACCTGGACAAGCTGCAGGAATGGTCGAACAAATGGTTGTTAGAGTTTAACCCAAGCAAATGTAATGTAATGAAGATAGGGGTAGGAAGCAGGAGACCAGATACAAGGTATCATTTGGGAGATGAAATACTTCAGGAGTCAGAGAAGGAAAAAGACTTGGGGATTGATATCACGCCAGACCTGACTCCTGCAGCACATATCAAGAGGATAACATCAGCGGCATATGCCAGGCTGGCCAACATAAGAACAGCATTCAGAAACTTGTGCAAGGAATCATTCAGAACTTTGTATACCACATATGTCAGACCAATCCTGGAGTATGCAGCCCCAGCATGGAGTCCATATCTAGTCAAGCATAAGACTAAACTGGAAAAGGTTCAAAGGTTTGCCACCAGACTAGTACCCGAGCTGAGAGGTATGAGCTACGAGGAGAGACTACCTCACTAAACCATTAATTCCTCAAAAGTGAGGAATTAAACCTCACTTCGCTAGAAAACAGAAGAGTAAGGGGGGGGACATGATCACCACATACAAGATTCTCAAGGGAATTGATAGGGTAGATAAAGACAGGCTGTTTAACACAAGGGGCACACGTACTAGGGGACACAGGTGGAAACTGAGTGCCCAAATGAGCCACAGAGATATTAGAAAGAACTTTTTTAGTGTCAGAGTGGTTGACAAATGGAATGCATTAGGAAGTGATGTGGTGGAGGCTGACTCCATACACAGTTTCAAGTGTAGATATGATAGAGCCCAATAGGCTCAGGAACCTGTACACCTGCTGATTGACAGTTGAGAGGCGGGACCAAAGAGCCAGAGCTCAACCCCCGCAAGCACAACTAGGTGAGATTAGGTGAGTACACTACATACACACAGGTGTATGGCCACACTACAGACATGCACACAGGTGTATGGCCACACTACAGACATGCACACAGGTGTATGGCCACACTTCAGACATACACACAGGTGTATGGCCACACTACAGACATGCACACAGGTGTATGGCCACACTACAGACATGCACACAGGTGTATGGCCACACTACAGACATACACACAGGTGTATGGCCACACTACAGACATGCACACAGGTGTATGGCCACACTACAGACATACACACAGGTGTATGGCCACACTACAGACATACACACAGGTGTATGGCCACACTACAGACATGCACACAGGTGTATGGCCACACTACAGACATACACACAGGTGTATGGCCACACTACAGACATACACACAGGTGTGGCCACACTACAGACATACACGCAGGTGACTGTATGATAACATAAGTTGGTGTCAACTCCGTATCTAATCTCTTGACATAACTCACCATTACGTAAACAATCACCTAACTGTCATTGTCACACACAATAGGTTGGTTCTGGCGGTAAAAAGCTGACAGATATCGCTAAGAGATATCACAAGTTACACAATGTATTTTCAGGTGTTCCTGACGTACATTTACCACGATAATGGTAATACTCGTATAATTGTGGGAAAGTCAGTACAAAATGTTAAACAATATAATTATCTTTGACACAATCAACCACTTGTTTTCCTGTTGCTGTTTAGCCAATATATATGTGGTTGTTTGGTGGTTCACAGACTACCATTAGTGTGGTTGTTTAGTGGTTCACAGACTACCATTAATGTGGTTGATTGATGGTTCACAGACTACCATTAGTGTGGTTGTTTGGTGGTTCACAGACTACCATTAGTGTGGTTGATTGGTGGTTCACAGACTACCATTAGTGTGGTTGATTGGTGGTTCACAGACTACCATTAGTGTGGTTGGTTGATGGTAAGTGTGTGAATGTGTAGAGAATACACCCACACAACTGAGTGTGTACTCACCTAGTTGTGCTTGCGGGGGTTGAGCTCTGGCTCTTTGGTCCCGCCTCTCAACTGTCAATCAACTGGTGTACAGGTTCCTGAGCCTACTGGGCTCTATCATATCTACTTTTGAAACTGTGTATGGAGTCAGCCTCCACCACATCACTGCCTAATGAATTCCACCTGTTAACTACTCTGACAATGAAAAAATTCTTTCTACTGTCTCTGTGGCTCATTTGGGTACTACGTTTCCACCTGTGTTTACTAGTTGTGTTTACTAGTTGTGTTTTTACGGGGGTTGAGCTTTGCTCTTTCGGCCCGCCTCTCAACTGTCAATCAACTGTTTACTAACTACTTTTTTTTTCCACACCACACACACACACACACCCCAGGAAGCAGCCCGTGACAGCTGACTAACTCCCAGGTACCTATTTACTGCTAGGTAACAGGGGCGTTCAGGGTGAAAGAAACTTTGCCCATTTGTTTCTGCCTCGTGCGGGAATCGAACCCGCGCCACAGAATTACGAATCCTGCGCGCTATCCACCAGGCTACGAGGCCCCCCCTGAGACCTGTGTCCCCTTGTTCATGTTCCACCCGTGCTGAAGAGTTTGTCTTTGTCCACCCTGTTATCATGTCTCCCCTTACTCCTCTGTTTTCCAGGGATGTGAGGTGCAGCTTCTTTAGCCTTTCCTCGTAGCTCATTCCTCTCAATTCTGGGACGAGTCTAGTGGCATCTTCTCTAACTTTGTCTTATGTTTAACTAGGCATAGACTCCAAACTGGAGCTGCATATTCCAGGATTGGTCTGACGTAAGTAGTATGCAGGGTTCTGAACGATTCCTTACACAAGTTTCTAAAGGCAGAAACTTAGTTTAGTTTCTAAAGTTTCTTAGTTTCTAAAGGTAGGCAGTTCTTATATGTTGGGCAATCTAGCATATGCCGCTGATGATATCCTTTTGATGTGCGCCTCTGGGGACAGGTTCGGTGTGATATCAACCCCCAGATCTTTCCCCTCGATTAGACTCTTGCAGGATTTCACCTCCCAGATTATACCTTGTGTTCAGCCTTCTGCTCCCTTCGCCTAATTTCATTACTTTACACTTTCCTGAGTTGAACTTTAGTAGCCATTTTCTAGACCATTCCTCCAGTTTGTCCAGGTCGTCCTGCAGTCTCTGTCTATCTTCATCTGTCCTGATTCTTCTCATAATTTTTACATCATCAGCAAACAATGAGAGGAACGAGTCCTGCGGAAGATCATTTACACATATCAGAAACAGTATAGGTCCAAGGACTGAACCCTGCGGGACTTCACTGGTGACGTCTCGCCAGTCTGAGACCTCGCCCCTCACAGTGACTCGCTGTCTTCTGTTGCTTAGGTACTCCCTCATCCAATGGAGTTTCTTCCCTTTCACTCCTGCCTGCATCTCCAGATTTTCACTAGCCTCTTGTGTGGTACTGTACGAAAGGCGTTCTGGCAATCCAAAAATCTGCAGTCTGCCCACCCTTCTCTTTCTTGCCTGATTTTTGTTGCCTGGTCGCAGAATTCAACTAATACTGTGAGGCAGGACTTTCCATCCTTGAACCCATGTTGATGCCGTGTTATAAATTTATTTCGCTCCAGATGTTCCACTAGCTTTTTTCGCACAATCTTCTCCATCAGCTTGCATGGTATGCAGGTTAGGGACACTGGCCTGTAGTTCAGTGCCTTCTGTCTATCCCGTTTCTTGTATATCGGGACTACATTAATTAACCGCCTTCCAAATTCTTGGTAGTTCCCCCTGTTACCAGTGATTTGTTTTACACTATAGAGAGTGGCAAGCACAGTGCTTCTGCTCCTTTCTTTAGTATTCAAGGGGAGATTCCATCTGGGGCTATAGCCTTTGTCACATCCAACTCTAGCAAGAGCTTCCTTACATCCCCACTGGTAATGACAAACTCCTCTAGCGGTGCCTGGTCAGATATTCCCTCTTTTATCTCTCTGGGACTTCTTGATCTACTGTAAAGATCCTGGAATTTCTTATTGAGTTCCTTGCACACTTCCTTGTCGTTTGAAGTGAATTTGTCTGCCCCTATCCTCAGTTTCATTACCTGTTCCTTCACTGTTGTTTTTCTTCTGATGTGGCTGTGCAGAAATTTAGATTGAGTCTTTGGCTTGCTTGCTATGTCATTTTCACATTGCCCTTCTGCCTCTCTTCTCATCCTGACATATTCATTCCTGGCACTCTGGTATCTTTCTCTGCTCTCTAGTGTCCTGTTATTTCTATAGTTTCTCCTCGCCCTTGCACTTAGTTGCTTTGCTAGCTTACATCTCGGATTAACCCATAGGTTTGTCGTCTGCACTTCATTTTTTATCTTTTTGTCCGGGACAAACTTGTTTGCTGCCTCCTTACACTTCTGTGTGATGTAGTCCATCATGTCTTGGGCCGTCTTTCCCCTGAGCTCTGTTTCCCATGTTATATCTGTTAGGAACTTTCTTAACTCCTCATAGTTTTCCTTTCGGAATGCCAGCCTTATGTTTTCTGGTCCCTTCCTTGAGTACGTTAGCTCTTCTTCGACCAGATACCCAAACATCAGTACCCTGTGACCGGGTATTCCCACGGGGACTTCCAAACCGATTTCCCTTATGTCGAAGTCTTTTAGAGTGAAGACTAGGTCGAGTTTCACTGGTTCATCGTTCATCATTCATCGTTGTGTGTACTCACCTAGTTGTGCTTGCGGGTGTTGAGCTCTGGCTCTTTGGTCCCGCCTCTCAATTGTCAGTAAACAGGTGTACAGGTTCTTGAGCCAATTGGGCTCTATCATATCTCCATTTAAAACTTTTTATGGAGTCAGCCTCCACCACATCACTTCCTACTGCATTCCATATTAACTACTCTGACACTCAACAAATTCTTTCTAATATCATTATGGCTGATTTGGGCACTCAATTTCCACCTGTTTCCCCTAGTGCATGTGCCTCTTGTGTTAAATAAATTGTCTTTATCTACCCAATCAATTCCTTTGACAATCTTGCATGTGGTGATCATGTCCACCCTAACCCTTCTGTCTTCCAGTGACGTGAGGTTCAATTCTCGTAGTCTCTCCTCATAGCTCATGTCCTTCAGTTCGGGCACTAGTCTGGTGACAAACCTCTGAGCCTTCTCCAATATAATTTTATGCTTGCCGAGATATGGACTAGGAGCTGGAGCTGCATACTCCAGGATTGGTCTTATATACGCCATATACAAGCTTCACAATCATTCATTAAACAAGTTTCTAAAGGCCGTTCTTATGTTGGCCAACCTGGCATATGCCGCTGATGTTATTCTCTTGATGAGGGCTTCATGGGGACAGGTCTGGCGTGATATCAACCCCAGATCTTTCTCTCTCTCTGATTCTTGAAGTATTTCATCTCCCAAACGATACCTCTTATCTGGCCTCCTGCTCCCTTCACCTATCTTCATTACATTACAATTGCTTGGGTTAAACTCTAACAACCATTTGTTGGACCATTCCTTCATCTTGTCGAGGTCTTCTTGAAGCCTAATGCTGTCCGCCTCTGTCTTAATCCTTCTCATAATTTTGCCATCATCAGCAAACATTGAAAGGAATGAGTCTATACCCTCTGGAAGATCATTTACGATTATCAGAAACAGGATAGGTTCGAGTACAGAGCCCTGTGGGACTCCGCTTGTGACTTCACATCAATCTGAGGTCTCACCCCTCACTGTGACTCTCTGCTTCCTATTGCTTAGGTACTCCCTAATCTACTGGAGCACCCTACCAATTATTCCTGCCTGTCTCTCCAGCTTATGTACCAACCTCTTATGCGGAACTGTGTCAAAGGCTTTCCGACAGTCCAGGATGATGCAGTCCTCCCATCCTTCTCTTTCTTGCTTAATCTTCGTCACCTTGTCGTAGAATTCTATTAAACCAGCGAGGAAAGATTTACCCTCCCTGAACCCATGTCGGTGATTTGTCACGAAATTCCTTCTCTCCTGATATGTTACTAGATTCTTTCTCACGATCTTCTCCATCACCTTGCATGGTATACAAGTTAAGGACACTGGCCTGTAGTTCAATGCCTTATGCTTGTTACCTGCTAACATTAACAAGAAACATTGCTTGACTTGGAGAGTACTTTCTATGACTGTCATTAATTATGAAACGGTTGTCAGCCACTATATTCAAAAGGCTAAGAGGATTCAACAATTGACACAGACGGGAAATTTAACATGAGTTTATTGAGACCAAAATTATGTCAATCACCACTTATAAATCCTACTCTAACACTGACAAAAATTTAAGAAATTTGGACATGGAACAAAACCTCAGAAATCACACACGTTACCTTAAGACCTCTGTCTCTCCCTCTGTCACCTCCCGATGTTCTCCACAGCCCTCTCTGGACCCCGGTGTCCGGCACTCTCTCCTTCCTAAGTCCCTACAGGACCTCTATATATACCCCAAAAGGGGGGAGGGGAGATTTACTGTTGCTACCTAGACCAGAAATGCTAGGGGGTTGGGCCACACGTGCACAAACACTTAAAAAATATTTCAATAAGCTTGTTTGACATTCACCATACACTCTTCAAGAGAGGAGTTATTAATTACGTGTGTGACTGACCTCTGACCTGGCCAAAAGGGGGAGATCCATGGATGTTTACATATAAGAATCTGGGGTCTAATTCCCTTGCAATGTTTGACAAGAGTATCATGAAATATTACATACTTTAAACTATGCTGACTAAGACTAACCCAGGAATTTTTTTTTTTTTAATCAACATACAAGATAATCCGGAGGTCATCTGGGCTGACCTCTTGGAGAAGGCTTCCCTGGGTGTGAACTCTAAGGGGGGGGGAGGTCATGGGTGTTACACTGTCTTCAGTGACCTACTATACACTATGGAGAGTGGCAAGCAAAGTACTTCTGCACACTCTTTCAATACCCATGGTGAGATTGGTCCGTCCGGAAAGGCTGTTGGTCCGTCCGGACCAACAGCCTTTCTCACGTGCAGAACCAATAGATGTCTCCTGACCTCATCTCTATTAATTTCGAACCCTTCCAAGGCCTCCTGGTATACTGTCTCCTCTCCTAGCTCAAAGACTTAATCTCTCGTTCTATTGTGAAGGTCTCCTGAAATCTCTTGTTGAGTTCTTCGCACACCTCTTTGTCATTCTCTGTGTAATTGTCCTCGCCCTTTTTTAAGTTTCATGACCTGTATTTTCACTGTTGTATTCCTCCTGATATGGCTGTAGAGCAGTTTTGGTTCGGTCTTGGCTTTATTGAATATGAATAAGAATAGAGTTTGCTTCCACAACCTGTTCCTTTAGTGCATTCCATTTTTCCACTTCTCTCACGCTAAAAGAAAATTTTCTAACATCTCTCTGACTCATCTAAGTTTCCAGCTTCCACCCATGTCCCCTCGTTCTGTTACTATTCCGTGTGAACATTTTGTCTATTTCCACTCTGTCAATCCCCCCCTGAGTACTTTATACGTTCCTATCATATCCCTCCCTCTCCCTCCTTTTTTCTAGTGTCGTAAGGCTCAGTTCCTTCAGGCTCTCTTCATACCCCATCCCTCGTAACGCTGGGACGAGTCTCGTTGCAAACTTCTGAACCTTTTCCAGTTTCCTTATGTGTTTCTTCAGGTGGGGACTCCATGATGGTGTGGCATACTCTAAGACTGGCCTCACGTAAGCAGTGTAAAGCGCCCTAAATGCCTCCTTACTTAAGTTCCTGAATGATGTTCTAACTTTTGCCAGTGTAGAGTACGCTGCTGTCATCATGCTATTTATATGTGCCTCAGGAGTTAGATTAGGTGTTACGTCCACACCCAGGTCTGTTTCTCGCGTCGTCACAGGTAGGCAGTTCCCCTTCATTGTGTACTGTCCCTTTGGTCTCCTATTATCTAGTCCCATTTTCATAACCTTACATTTGCTTGTGCTGAACTCCAGTAGCCACATTTGCATAGCCACATAGCCACACACACACACTGTGTGTGTGTGTGTGTGTGTGTGTGTGTGTGTGTGTGTGTGTGTGTGTGTGTGTGTGTGTGTGTGTGTGTGTGTGTATGTGTGTGTTCACCTAGATGTACTCACCTAGATGTGCTTGCATGGTTGAACTTGGCTTTTAGCACCGACTTCCGAATGTTCTTAATTAAATTAATACAATGACACATTTCTTATGCTTTTATCATAGTTACATTTAATTCTTTGAATATAATTATCTTCAACAACTACTGCATCTAACCTGTTCCATTTACTGACAGCTCTAACATGGAAAAAAGTTCTTCCTTCTGTCTCTATGACGCCTTTGCGGCTCCAGTTTCCTCAGTCAACTGTTCCTAGGTCTGATCAACGCTGCTTTTCTTACCTTGTTAAGTTCCTTTATATGTCGTTATCATATCCCTCATCACTCCTTTCCACCAATGTGGTAAGGTCTAATTCTCTCAGTCTTTCCCCACAGCGCCAGAACGAGTCTCGTTGCATATCTTTGTTCCCTTTATAGTTTCTCGTCCTTTCTCAGGTAGGGGTTCGATGCTGGAGACGCTTATTCAAGAGTGGGTCTCACCTTCGCTGTGTATAGAACCCGGAAAGCTCTTTGTCTAAGTTTCTGAAGGATACACAGATGTTGACCAGTATGTCATGAAGATACACAGATGTTGACCAGTATGTCATGAAGATACACAGATGTTGACCAGTATGTCATGAAGATACACAGATGTTGACCAGTATGTCATGAAGATACACAGATGTTGACCAATGTATAATATACTCCTAATATAATATACTCATCTGTTGTTATTCTGGCTATGTGGGCTTCTGGCATCATATTTGGGGTTATGTCCACTCCCAGGTGCTTTCTCTTTTTCTGATTGTAGAGTCAGTCTTCTCTTAACCCTAAACTGCTGTACTGGTCATTCGCACTTCTGCTCCAATCTTCATAACTTTGCATTTGGCCGTGTTAAACTCTATCAGCCAGCTTTCAAATCAATTCTGGAGTGTGGCCAAATCTGTTTGCAATGCATCTCAATCTATCTTTGTCCTGACTCTTCTGATTAATTTTGCATCATCTGCGAACATTGATATGAAGGAACCAGTTTCCTCTGTCAGGTCATTGACATAGAAACAGGAAGGGCTCTAGAACCGACCCTTGTGGTACTCCACTTGTGACCTTTCTCCACTCTGATGTCTCTGCTCTCGCTGTAACCCTTTGACTCCTTCCTAAGAGATACTCTCTGACTCACCTTAGGACTCTTCCTGATGCACCTGTCTGCTTCTCTAGTTTGAGAAGGAGTTTCATGCGGGTTTGTATCAGATGTCTTATGACAGTCAAGGATGCAGTCTACCCATCCTTCTCTCTCTTGTTTGATTTATGGCATCTTGTTGTAGACCTTCAGCAAGATTGTCCAGCAAGATTTTTCTTTTCTAAAACCGTGTTAGTGTCTTGAGACAAACTTCATCTGTTCTGAATGTTCTACTGCCTGCTTGGGATCACTCTCTCAGCAACTTGCAGGGGAAGACTTGTTAGTGATACGGGTCTGTAGCTCAACACTTTCTGTCTTTCCCGCTTTCTTGTAGAGTGAAACCTGTGGGGTCTTATACTTTTAATCCTGACTGCAATTGTGTGCAGCGTCACCAATGTACATGTGGCAGACGCTTCACGAAGCTGTCGGAATGCAGCAGAGAAAATACGAGAGCAACCGTACAGGGCCTGGGAGCAAGGTCAAGTTAGAGTCCTTGAGGGTCTCTTCTCAGACTAGCCTCACCTGGTCCTGCTTCTCGTTGATCGTTGGAATCTCCTCAATGATTTAACACTTTAAGGGACTCCTAGGGTCCTCATCACATTTATAGTTTAGTGAATAATAGGCAACCCGGTGTTGAAGACACCTAGAGCTGAAGGCTTGAGTAATGTTGGCAGTATTCAGAAGTGGTTCAACGGAAACACCTCATTATGCTTAACAGTAGTTTATTTACACTTAACCACTAATACAATAGGTGCTTGATTTACTTTACAATGACATCAGCAAGGTTACTTTCGCATTAGTGAGACTCTTGACTAATTGATTCTGATCCACTCGTGGACAAAACCTAACTTAACACGATTGAGAGTCAATCACTAACACGACATATCTAATAGTAGCGGTGTCACAGCAGTTCCAAAAATGATACTCGGGCAATAATCATGCACAGTAAATCAACAATGCCACTGTCAATGGGACAGTCAACAATCATGCACAATACTTATGTCACACAATAACTAAATGTGTGGTGTATATGAAGCTCACATTCACAGACGAGTGTAATACTGTGATACCCACACAGATAAACACACACACACACACACACCGTCAGGTGTATGCGTGTATATCTGTGTGGTATCTATATGTAGGATTACTGTGATGAGTTAGTTGCATATTATCTCTGTGCTGACTGGATAACAATGCCTGGAGCGAAGATTTAGCGTCGGTATGAATGATGACGTCATGTAAATTATTCTCAATTGTATAATTTATGGCCTCCTTCAGGGCATATAATTCTGTTTACAATGTTGAGGACCCACTATTAATGCTCCAGTAAGCTTCATGGTTGTTAGTGTAAACTACTGCCCAGCAGAACCTTTTTCTTGGTCAACTGATCCGTCTGTGAAGATGTGAGTCGTTGTGGGTCTTGAGATGGTTTCCATTTGTTGTTCTATGATTGCTTTGAGCCTCTGCGGGTCACATGCTGATTGTTTAACAGGTAATCCTTCAATGATTATCTTTATACACAACACTCACGGCAGGTGTTGTCTCGTGTACACACACTGGCAGATAAGGAGACGGCCGGTAAGGGTTTGGCGGGTGGGTGACGTCACGTAGTGCAGTGAGGCGGAGCGGTTGGCGACTGGCAGCTGGCGGCTGGCGACTGGCAGCTGGCGGCTGGCGACTGGCAGCTGGTGGCTGGCGACTGGCAGCTGGCGGCTGGCGACTGGCAGCTGGCGGCTGGCGACTGGCGGCTGGTGGCTGGCGACTGGCAGCTGGCGGCTGGCGACTGGCGGCTGGCGGCTGGCGACTGGCAGCTGGCGGCTGGCGGCTGGCGACTGGCAGCTGGCGGCTGGCGACTGGCGGCTGGTGGCTGGCGACTGGCAGCTGGCAGCTGGCGACTGGCGACTGGCGACTGGTGGCTGGCGACTGGCAGCTAGCAGCTGGCGACTGGCGGCTGGCGACTGGCAGCTGGCGACTGGCGGCTGGCGACTGGCAGCTGGCGACTGGCAGCTGGCGACTTGCAGCTGGCGGCTGGCAACTGGCAGCTGGCGACTGGCGGCTGGCGACTGGCGCCTGGCGGCTGGCGACTGGCTGCTGGCGACTGGCGGCTGGCGGCTGGCGACTGGCAGCTGGCGGCTGGCGACTGGCTGCTGGCGGCTGGCGACTGGCAGCTGGCGGCTGGCGACTGGCGACTGGCGGCTGGCGGCTGGCGGCTGGCGACTGGCGACTGGCGGCTGGCGACTGGCGGCTGGCGGCTGGCGACTGGCGGCTGGCGACTGGTAGCTGGCGGCTGGCGACTGGCGACTGGCGGCTGGCGACTGGCGGCTGGCGACTGGCAGCTGGCGACTGGCGGCTGGAGACTGACGGCTGGTGACTGGCGGCTGATGACTGGCGGCTGGCGACTGGCGGCTGGCGGCTGGCGACTGACGGCTGGTGACTGGCGGCTGGTGACTGGCGGCTGGTGACTGGCGACTGGCAGCTGACGGCTGGCGACTGGCGGCTGGCGACTGGCAGCTGGCGGCTGGCGACTGGCAGCTGGCGGCTGGCGACTGGCGTCTGGCGACTGGCAGCTGGCGACTGGCGACTGGCGGCTGGTGACTGGCAGCTGGCGGCTGGCGACTGGCAGCTGGCGGCTGGCGACTGGCGGCTGGCGGCTGGCGACTGGCGGCTGGCGGCTGGCGACTGGCAGCTGACGGCTGGCGACTGGCAGCTGGCGGCTGGCGAATGGCGACTGGCGGCTGGTGACTGGCGGCTGGTGACTGGCGGCTGGTGACTGGCGGCTGGTGACTGGCGGCTGGTGACTGGCGGCTGGCGGCTGGAGACTGGCGGCTGGCGACTGGCGACTGGCGACTGACGGCTGGTGACTGGCGACTGGCGGCTGGTGACTGGCGGCTGGCTACTGGCGGCTGGTGACTGGCGGCTGGCGACTGGCGGCTGGCGGCTGGTGACTGGCGGCTGGCGGCTGGAGACTGGCGGCTGGCGGCTGGTGACTGGCGGCTGGCGACTGGCGGCTGGCGACTGACAGCTGGTGACTGGCGACTGGCGGCTGGTGACTGGCGGCTGGTGATTGGCGGCTGGCGACTGGCGGCTGGCGACTGGCGGCTGGCGACTGGCGGCTGGAGACTGGAGGCTGGCGGCTGGTGACTGGCGGCTGGCGACTGGCGACTGGCGACATGCGGCTGGGCGGCTGGCGACTGGCGGCTGGTGACTGGCGGCTGGAGACTGGCGGCTGGCGGCTGGCGACTGGTGACTGACGGCAGGTGACTGGCGGCTGGCGACTGGCGACTGGCGGCTGGGCGGCTGGCGACTGGCGGCTGGTGACTGGCGGCTGGTGACTGGCGACTGGCGACTGGCGACTGGCGGCTGGTGACTGGCGACTGGCGGCTGGCGACTGGCGACTGGCGACATGCGACTGGCGACTGGCGACTGGCGACTGGCGGCTGGCGACTGGCGACTGGCGGCTGGGCGGCTGACGACTGGCGACTGGCGGCTGGTGACTGGCGGCTGGTGACTGGCGACTGACGGCTGGTGACTGGCGACTGGCGACTGGCGGCTGGCGACTGGCGACTGGCGGCTAGCGGCTGGCGGCTGGTGACTGGCGACTGGCGGCTGGCGGCTGGCGGCTTGCGGCTGGTGACAGGCGGCTGGTGACTGGCGACTGGCGACTTACGGCTGGCGGCTGGCAGCTGGCGACTGGCGACTGGCGACTGGCGGCTGGCGGCGTCGGCGGCTAAGTAACCACACCATGCTGGTACACTGTGGTATAGTAACCACACCATGCTGGTACACTGTGGTATAGTAACCACACCATGCTGGTACACTGTGGTATAGTAACCACACCATGCTGGTACACTGTGGTATAGTAACCACACCATGCTGGTACACTGTGGTATAGTAACCACACCATGCTGGTACACTGTGGTATAGTAACCACACCATGCTGGTACACTGTGGTATAGTAACCACACCATGCTGGTACACTGTGGTATAGTAACCTCACCATGCTGGTACACTGTGGTATAGTAACCACACCATGCTGGTACACTGTGGTATAGTAACCACACCATGCTGGTACACTGTGGTATAGTAACCACACCATGCTGGTACACTGTGGTATAGTAACCACACCATGCTGGTACACTGTGGTATAGTAACCACACCATGCTGGTACACTGTGGTATAGTAACCACACCATGCTGGTACACTGTGGTATAGTAACCACACCATGCTGGTACACTGTGGTATAGTAACCACACCATGCTGGTACACTGTGGTATAGTACCACACCATGCTGGTACACTGTGGTATAGTAACCACACCATGCTGGTACACTGTGGTATAGTAACCACACCATGCTGGTACACTGTGGTATAGTAACCACACCATGCTGGTACACTGTGGTATAGTAACCACACCATGCTGGTACACTGTGGTATAGTAACCTCACCATGCTGGTACACTGTGGTATAGTAACCACACCATGCTGGTACACTGTGGTATAGTAACCACACCATGCTGGTACACTGTGGTATAGTAACCTCACCATGCTGGTACACTGTGGTATAGTAACCACACCATGCTGGTACACTGTGGTATAGTAACCACACCATGCTGGTACACTGTGGTATAGTAACCACACCATGCTGGTACACTGTGGTATAGTAACCACACCACGCTGGTACACTGTGGTATAGTAACCACACCATGCTGGTACACTGTGGTATAGTAACCACACCATGCTGGTACACTGTGGTATAGTAACCACACCACGCTGGTACACTGTGGTATAGTAACCACACCATGCTGGTACACTGTGGTATAGTAACCACACCATGCTGGTACACTGTGGTATAGTAACCACACCATGCTGGTACACTGTGGTATAGTAACCACACCACGCTGGTACACTGTGGTATAGTAACCACACCATGCTGGTACACTGTGGTATAGTAACCACACCATGCTGGTACACTGTGGTATAGTAACCACACCATGCTGGTACACTGTGGTATAGTAACCACACCATGCTGGTACACTGTGGTATAGTAACCACACCATGCTGGTACACTGTGGTATAGTAACCACACCGTGCTGGTACACTGTGGTATAGTAACCACACCATGCTGGTACACTGTGGTATAGTAACCACACCATGCTGGTACACTGTGGTATAGTAACCACACCATGCTGGTACACTGTGGTATAGTAACCACACCATGCTGGTACACTGTGGTATAGTAACCACACCACGCTGGTACACTGTGGTATAGTAACCACACCATGCTGGTACACTGTGGTATAGTAACCACACCATGCTGGTACACTGTGGTATAGTAACCACACCATGCTGGTACACTGTGGTATAGTAACCTCACCATGCTGGTACACTGTGGTATAGTAACCTCACCAGTAGTAGGGATGACACGCTAATTTTGAATATTCTCGTTTAGCGTGTCAGTTTTCCCAGTTAATTTAAAAGTTTACATATAGCGTGTCCGGGGTTCCAGTTAAATTTTCACATTCGCTTTTGGAGTGTCGTGTTCCTTATATATTTCCTATTTGTAGTTAAAGAATTCTTATGACAAAAATAATTTTAGAGTTTGTAGAGAGTTATAGAAGTGTGGTGTAGGAACCACAGAGGCAGAGTCCGCTCCCATCTTAACGAGAATCAACTCTACTGTCATAAACAGATATTTTAGACGGTATTTATTCTTTTAAGTAGAAATTTTACCTACAAACAAGTATGTCTTTTTAACTAAATGTAACATTATCTGGCTACATTAGATGTCATTAATTACCTGGCCGCCCCCCCCCCCCCGCGTCACCTTACCCCCCCCCCCCCCTCCTCCCTCCCCCGCGTCACCTGTTCCTACCTCGCTCCCTCTCTCTACCTGTTGCCTTACACCCCTACCTGTTTCATCCTTACCTCGCTCATTCATTATTCATTCATATTTCCTTACAGCTATTTCTATATTTTTATTGAGGAAAATAAACATCTTAGCAGTAAGTTTGAGTTAACAGCTATTTCACCTGTAAAAAAGACAGAAATTAATCAGAGAACATTTTTCAGACTAATTTTCAGCAAAGTTCAGTAAAAAGATTTAAATTATTCAGAGTCCAGTAGAAATCCGAAAATAGTCAGAGACCAGTTTAAGCCGCAAACTTTAAAGAAAACCTACTCATCGAGCTCCAGCTCTTGCCCCCGAACCATAGTTCATTTGTACAAGTTCTTTAGTACGGAGCCAATTTTCCCATAACTTAAAGCGGTCATACTTCTAACTGAGTAAGTCAAGGAAATAGAGTTACCGAGTATCAGCTCCTGTCCTCCTCCTACTGTACTGTTACAACTTTGTCAATCAATTCCTCTGAGGTTTAACCCCCACTACATTCCTACCCCCTCCCCCCTAGTAAAATAATTAAGACATTAAACGAACTCCAATTCCTTTCCTCCTCCTTAGATCATCAAAAATAAATATTTCAGATCAAAGCCCCTCTCAAGCCTAACTCTTTATCAGAGTAAAACACCCAAATGTAACCGCACATGTGTAATTATCTTTATCACCCTCTCCCGCCTTACTCCTTATCTTCCCCCCCCCTAACCCCCCCACGCCCCATCTCCCCCCCCCTTCCCCATCTCATCCAAGCCTCAAGAAATTTAAATGTAGCTATTAATTTGTGTTCTTTCCCCGTTCATAGCATATTCTCTCTAAGTTCAGATCAGTACTTAGTCTTACATATTCTCTAGTTCTTCCCATTTTACATGAGACTTAAATAACTATTACCGTGTATCATATTTTAGCTTGACTCATATGTAAATATACCCAACTCTTCCTTCCTACTTTCCATACAAGTGCTCACATGTTCGCCGCGCATCTCACTACACTTTCTTACTTACATGTTCTAGTGTGTTATCCGCACATCTTGGTACTGACCCTTACACTCTCTCTCAACCCTTTACACGTCCCCACATGTTCTCCGCCTAACTCTCAACCCTTTACACGTCCCCACATGTTCTCCGCCTAACTCTCAACCCTTTACACGTCCCCACATGTTCTCCGCCTAACTCTCAACCCTTTACACGTCCCCACATGTTCTCCGCCTAACTCTCAACCCTTTACACGTCCCCACATGTTCTCCGCCTAACTCTCAACCCTTTACACGTCCCCACATGTTCTCCGCCTAACTCTCAACCCTTTACACGTCCCCACATGTTCTCCGCCTAACTCTCAACCCTTTACACGTCCCCACATGTTCTCCGCCTAACTCTCAACCCTTTACACGTCCCCACATGTTCTCCGCCTAACTCTCAACCCTTTACACGTCCCCACATGTTCTCCGCCTAACTCTCAACCCTTTCTTACAATTTTCCTCCCTCCCTCCCTCCGCTACATGTTCTTACCCGTTCATTACATTCCCTTACACGTTCTCCGTTCATCTTTATACTAATTCTTAAACCAATTGTTTCTGTCATTTAGTAAGTAGATCATCCTTAACAACAACAGTAACATTACTAATTCTTAACGAGTTACTACAAAGCATTTACTAGTTATTCTTCATTTTTTTTTCAAAACTGCATCAATATAATTCATTCTAAGATATCTTCATGCAATTAAAGATACCTGCCAGTACACCATGTCATTACTTACAGCAGCATGTTAAGGCAATCTTTTCATAACTCAGCTTAATTAAAAATACACCTTCAGTGGTCAAAGGTAACTTTTCAAGTCATATTTTAATCAATATTTCCGTTAAACTTACCACAACGTCTCATTATTCAGTGGCAATCAGCTTTTAAGTAATCATACTTGTTTTAGTCCCCAATGTAATAATCAGATTATTCTATTAAGGATAAAGAAATCTTATTTAGAAGAGACATCAAGTTTATTATAACATATACACTTATTCGAGAAATCATATACAGGTATTCAAGAACTCGTAAACATATTCCTACTACAGTCTTATATAGAATTAATCATATTAAGCTATTCAACAAGCAATTGTATTTATTATATATGAAATATTTCCTCTACAAATTGGATTTGTAGAGGAAATGGGCAACCAATCACAGTTTGAATTCTGTGAATTTGAATTCAAGAAATTTAATTTTCTTCCTTACGATGAAGAAAATTCACCATAGACACCGTTCTGAAAACTTGAAAGGGTTATTTAACAGACGAATTGTTTTGTGATAATGAAACCTGCATTGTGTACGGAGTGAACTGTATACCTTGTGTTCCCCGAGGAGTGGCCCTAGACTTAGCCAAGAAATATCCTCATGCTGACGCTTATAATGTTCGCCGACCCTTGTACAGTCTTAAGAGATGTATCCCTGAAGATCGGCCAGTACCAGGAACAATTCATATCTCTAAAGGAGAAAATCTTCCGTATATTGTTGCTATAGCCACTCAATATGGTATTGGATTACCTATAGAAAGTAATAACATTGCTCAGGGAATTATAGAAAAATCAGATGACAGAAACTTGCTCGCTGGAATAAGAGAAGATACATCCATTAATCGTCTCGTCTACTTCAAGAATGGTATGGAAGATGTATTTATCTTTATCAAGGAGTCTCCTCAAATTATGAGAGTTATAATACCAACAGGAATTGGGATTACCTGCGTTCGAAGAGATGAAGTTTGGGAAAACACTTATCTTCCTGTTATTGAAGATATGTATAAACAGTTAAAACCCTACGGAGTGGAAGTTAAATTACTGTTTAACATGAGATTATGCAGAGGAAGAGCAAGTAACACTTGGCAACCCTTTGTGTGCGCAGTATTTCCACGCGCAGCCTAAAAGATGTATATATGCTTCCCCGGAGTGATCTCTTACGGTATCCTCCTCTTCTTGGATGACAGAATCTACTTCAAGCTCGGACATTCAAGGCTGTGGAGATCAAGACTATTATTGGAGACTTTGCCTCTCTACCTGTCTACAATAATCACGACTGTTTATTGTACGATCTTGATGCTACGAGTGTACAAATGTGTAAAATTGTGCAAGGATTGTGGGACCGTTACCCATATGCAAGATTACATCGTGAAAACTTTCCTTACAAAAACCGGGCTGTTGTATCTTATCGCAGTAACCCTGGCAGTATACATATTGGAGAACCACCTGAATTCAACAACAGGATGGATAATCACTATTGGATTAGTGACTCAGTTCGCTAGTAGACCTGCAACTTTACCCACATACGAAAACCCTCCGTGTGAAGCACGATGTTTGGATGAACATTTTTACGATGGACTTGAAAAAGATACATAACATCAGAGATGGCGATGGTTTGAAGACGCTCTGAAGGAAGCGCTTGTTTACATTTTTAAAAGACGTGTTAAGAGAATTATTATTCCACATGGTTTTGGCTTGTCAAGTTATTTGGACAACTGCACAGTATGGGAACGTAAATATTTGCCTATACTTGAGATAATAGGACAAAAACTACGAAAACGAGGTATTTTACTCTTAATAGTACGTCTTAAAAACATCGTTCCTCCTCAGTCTTCCACCCACGGCATCTCTGGTGTCCCAGGGAAGGGAAGGTGCTCCAGTGGATAAGGGAGTACTTAAGCAACAGGAAACAGCGAGTAACTGTGAGGGGGGAGACATCACAGTGGCGAGATGTCACCAGCGGAGTCCCACAGGGCTCAGTACTTGGACCCATCCTGTTTCTAATATATGTAAACGATCTTCCGGAGGGTATAGACTCGTTCCTCTCAATGTTTGCTGATGATGCAAAAATTATGAGAAGAATCAAGACGGATGAAGATTGACAGAGACTACAGGATGACCTGCATAAACTGGAGGAATGGTCTAGAAAATGGCTGCTAAAGTTCAACTCAGGAAAGTGTAAGGTGATGAAATTAGGCGAAGGGAGCAGTAGGCTGAACACAAGGTATCATCTGGGAGGTAAAATCCTGCAAGAGTCAAATAGAGAGAAAGACCTGGGGGTTGATATCACACCGAACCTGTCCCCAGAGGCCCACATCAAAAGAATATCACCAGCGGCATATGCTAGACTAGCCAACATAAGAACTGCCTTTAGAAACTTGTGTAAGGAATCTTTCAGAACCCTGTATACCACTTATGTAAGACCAATCCTGGAATATGAAGCTCCAGCCTGGAGTCCTTACCTAGCTAAACACAAGACAAAGTTAGAGAAGATTCAGCGGTATGCCACCAGGCTCGTCCCGGAACTAAGAGGAATGAGCTACGAGGAAAGGCTAAAGGAGCTGAACCTCACATCCCTGGAAAACAGAAGAGTAAGGGGAGACATGATAACCACCTACAAAATTCTCAGGGGAATTGACAGGTGGGCAAAGACAAACTCTTCAGCACGGGTGGGACACGAACAAGGGGACACAGGTGGAAACTTAGTACCCAGATGAGCCACAGAGACATTACTGTTACGAACCCGGATCCAGCGTCCGAGCACGGAGCAGTAACAACCACGCCATCTGTGGGTCAGCTCCCGAAACCCCCGCCAAAGGGACGACGACACCTGGTGAGGACAAGGTGTACCAGCCACGAGGGCCAGTTTCCAGTCCTGTGCAGCTCACAACACAGCCGCTCCTGACCTCTGGTGAGGTGGTGCTCCGACGACAGCGCCATCTATGGACTGGATACGTCAGGTGTTAGTGCCCCGAGCCCGTAAGTGAGGTGTTTTAGTGTCCCAGTTATTGATGACGTGTCTGCTTACAGAGCCGACCTGGGACTGCTGTGATGGAAGTGGAGTCAGTCTACCCGGATGCAGCCAGTCTCCATACCTTGAACGTTGCTGCAGCTGTTGTGAAGTCGTCCCCCCGGAAGAACACTGTGGTGTGTTAGCCTGCCAGTGGAGTGGCAGTAAGAGGATTTACCCGGGACCGACTGTTGGAGACGATCATCCACTGGGGTATTGAGGACAGGAGGGTGATTTGTGATATCACACGAGACTCCTGTCTAGGGCGTATCCCTTATATCGTTCGTGGAGTGGCCGTACCAGCCTTGGTGGCTCAGAACCTGCCAGCAGACCAGCTGGACGTGTGGTTGACGGCCTCCACGACGGTGCCCCCAGTGGACCTGTGTTTTGGCTGACCTGTGGCCAGGGTAGGCTCAACTTCTTTGGATAATTCGTTATGTGGCCACGAAGAAAGCACCAAGGACTCAGCACCTAGCTTCTGGATCCAGAGTCTTCAGCAGAAGACTAATTTGTGAATAATCCCCTTGTCTAGTGTTAATACCCCTCCCCCTTGTGCACTCATTTATTTTATATATTTAAACGGTGATGGTAATAATTAGGGACAGGTGTCAGCGTGACCCAGAGTGTACCAGGAGGACAGGTGTCAGCGTGACCCAGAGTGTACCAGGAGGAGGGACAGGTGTCAGCGTGACCCAGAGTGTACCAGGAGGAGAGGACAGGTGTCAGCGTGACCCAGAGTGTACCAGGAGGGGACAGGTGTCAGCGTGACCCAGAGTGTAACAGGAGGAGGGGACAGGTGTCAGCGTGACCCAGAGTGTACCAGGAGGGGACAGGTGTCAGCGTGACCCAGGGTGTACCAGGAGGGGACAGGTGTCAGCGTGACCCAGAGTGTACCAGTACAGGTGTCAGGAGGGGACAGGTGTCAGCGTGACCCAGAGTGTACCAGGAGGGGACAGGTGTCAGCGTGACCCAGAGTGTACCAGGAGGGGACAGGTGTCAGCGTGACCCAGAGTGTACCAGGAGGGACAGAGACCCAGGACAGGTGTCAGCGTGACCCAGAGTGTACCAGGAGGAGGAGACAGGTGTCAGCGTGACCCAGAGTGTACCAGGAGGGGACAGGTGTCAGCGTGACCCAGAGTGTACCAGGAGGAGGGGACAGGTGTCAGCGTGACCCAGAGTGTACCAGGAGGGGACAGGTGTCAGCGTGACCCAGAGTGTACCAGGAGAGGACAGGTGTCAGCGTGACCCAGAGTGTACCAGGAGGAGGGGACAGGTGTCAACGTGACTCAGGGTGTACCAGGAGGAGGGGACAGGTGTCAGCGTGACCCAGAGTGTACCAGGAGGGGACAGGTGTCAGCGTGACTCAGGGTGTGCCAGGAGGATGGGACAGGTGTCAGCGTGACCCAGAGTGTACCAAAAGAGGACAGGTGTCAGCGTGAGCAAGAGGAGACAGGTGTCAGCGTGACCCAGAGGAGACAGGTGTCAGCGTGACCCAGAGTGTACCAGGAGGAGAGGACAGGTGTCAGAGTGACCCAGGGTGTTCCAGGAGGAGACAAGTGTCAGCGTGACCCAGAGTGTACCAGGGGACAGGTGTCAGCGTGACCCAGGGTGTACCAGGAGGAGAGGACAGGTGTCAGCGTGACCCAGAGTGTACCAGGAGGAGAGGACAGGTGTCAGCGTGACCCAGGGTGTACCAGGAGAAGAGGACAGGTGTCAGCGTGACCCAGGATGTACCAGGAGGAGAGGACAGGTGTCAGCGTGACCCAGGGTGTACCAGGAGGAGAGGACAGGTGTCAGCGTGACCCAGGGTGTACCAGGAGGAGGGGACAGATGTCAGCGTGACCCAGAGTGTACCAGGAGGAGACAGGTGTCAGCGTGACCCAGAGTGTACCAGGAGGGGACAGGTGTCAGCGTGACCCAGAGTGTACCAGGAGGAGGGGACAGATGTCAGCGTGACCCAGGGTGTACAAGGAGGAGACAGGTGTCAGCGTGACCCAGAGTGTACCAGGAGGAGACAGGTGTCAGCGTGACCCAGGGTGTACCAGGAGGAGGGGACAGATGTCAGCGTGACCCAGAGTGTACCAGGAGGAGACAGGTGTCAGCGTGACCCAGAGTGTACCAGGAGGAGACAGGTGTCAGCGTGACCCAGGGTGTACCAGGAGGGGACAGGTGTCAGCGTGACCCAGAGTGTACCAGGAGGAGGAGACAGGTGTCAGCGTGACCCAGAGTGTACCAGAAGGAGACAGGTGTCAGCGTGACCCAGAGTGTACCAGGAGAGGACAGGTGTCAGCGTGACCCAGGGTGTACCAGGAGGGGACAGGTGTCAGCGTGACCCAGGGTGTACCAGGAGGAGGGGACAGGTGTCAGCGTGACCCAGAGTGTACCAGGAGGAGGAGGGACAGGTGTCAGCGTGACCCAGAGTGTACCACGAGGAGAGGACAGATGTCAGCGTGACCCAGAGTGTACCAGGAGGAGGGTCAGCGTGACAGATGTCAGCGTGACCCAGAGTGTACCAGGAGGAGAGGACAGGTGTCAGCGTGACCCAGAGTGTACCAGGAGGAGACAGGTGTCAGCGTGACCCAGGAGGAGGAGGGACAGGTGTCAGCGTGACCCAGAGTGTACCAGGAGGAGAGGACAGGTGTCAGCGTGACCCAGAGTGTACCAGGAGGAGAGGACAGGTGTCAGCGTGACCCAGGGTGTACCAGGAGGAGAGGACAGGTGTCAGCGTGACCCAGAGTGTACCAGGAGGAGACAGGTGTCAGCGTGACCCAGGGTGTACCAGGAGCAGAGGACAGATGTCAGCGTGACCCAGAGTGTACCAGGAGAAGAGGACAGGTGTCAGCGTGACCCAGAGTGTACCAGGAGAGGACAGGTGTCAGCGTGACCCAGGGTGTACCAGGAGGAGGGGACAGGTGTCAGCGTGACCCAGAGTGTACCAGGAGGAGGGACAGGTGTCAGCGTGACCCAGAGTGTACCAGGAGGAGGGACAGGTGTCAGCGTGACCCAGAGTGTACCAGGAGGAGGAGGACAGGTGTCAGCGTGACCCAGAGTGTACCAGGAGGAGGACAGGTGTCAGCGTGACCCAGGGTGTACCAGGAGGAGGGACAGGTGTCAGCGTGACCCAGAGTGTACCAGGAGGGGGGACAGGTGTCAGCGTGACCCAGGGTGTACCAGGAGGAGGAGGACAGGTGTCAGCGTGACCCAGAGTGTACCAGGAGGAGGAGGACAGGTGTCAGCGTGACCCAGAGTGTACCAGGAGGGGACAGGTGTCAGCGTGACCCAGAGTGTACCAGGAGGAGGGGACAGGTGTCAGCGTGACCCAGAGTGTACCAGGAGGAGGACAGGTGTCAGCGTGACCCAGGGTGTACCAGGAGGAGGGGACAGGTGTCAGCGTGACCCAGGTACCAGTGTACCAGGAGGAGGAGGGGACAGGTGTCAGCGTGACCCAGAGTGTACCAGGAGGAGGGACAGGTGTCAGCGTGACCCAGAGTGTACCAGGAGGAGGACAGGTGTCAGCGTGACCCAGAGTGTGTACCAGGAGGAGAGGACAGGTGTCAGCGTGACCCAGGGTGTACCAGGAGGAGGGGACAGGTGTCAGCGTGACCCAGGGTGTACCAGGAGGAGAGGACAGGTGTCAGCGTGACCCAGAGTGTACCAGGAGGAGGAGGACAGGTGTCAGCGTGACCCAGAGTGTACCAGGAGGGGACAGGTGTCAGCGTGACCCAGGGTGTACCAGGAGGAGGACAGGTGTCAGCGTGACCCAGGGTGTACCAGGAGGAGGAGGACAGGTGTCAGCGTGACCCAGGTGTACCAGTCAGGTGTCAGCGTGACCCAGAGTGTACCAGGAGGGGACAGGTGTCAGCGTGACCCAGAGTGTACCAGGAGGGGACAGGTGTCAGCGTGACCCAGAGTGTACCAGGAGGGGACAGGTGTCAGCGTGACCCAGAGTGTACCAGGAGGAGGACAGGTGTCAGCGTGACCCAGAGTGTACCAGGAGGGGACAGGTGTCAGCATGACCCAGAGTGTACCAGGAGGAGAGGACAGGTGTCAGCGTGACCCAGAGTGTACCAGGAGGGGACAGGTGTCAGCGTGACCCAGAGTGTACCAGGAGGGGGGACAGGTGTCAGCGTGACCCAGGGTGTACCAGGAGGGGGACAGGTGTCAGCGTGACCCAGGGTGTACCAGGAGGAGAGGACAGGTGTCAGCGTGACCCAGAGTGTACCAGGAGGGGACAGGTGTCAGCGTGACCCAGAGTGTACCAGGAGGGGACAGGTGTCAGCGTGACCCAGAGTGTACCAGGAGGAGAGGACAGGTGTCAGCGTGACCCAGAGTGTACCAGGAGGGGACAGGTGTCAGCGTGACCCAGAGTGTACCAGGAGGGGACAGGTGTCAGCGTGACCCAGAGTGTACCAGGAGGAGGAGACAGGTGTCAGCGTGACCCAGAGTGTACCAGGAGGGGACAGGTGTCAGCGTGACCCAGGGTGTACCAGGAGGAGAGGACAGGTGTCAGCGTGACCCAGAGTGTACCAGGAGGGGACAGGTGTCAGCGTGACCCAGAGTGTACCAGGAGGGGACAGGTGTCAGCGTGACCCAGAGTGTACCAGGAGGAGGAGACAGGTGTCAGCGTGACCCAGAGTGTACCAGGAGGAGAGGACAGGTGTCAGCGTGACCCAGAGTGTACCAGGAGGAGAGGACAGGTGTCAGCGTGACCCAGGGTGTACCAGGAGGAGAGGACAGGTGTCAGCGTGACCCAGAGTGTACCAGGAGGAGAGGACAGGTGTCAGCGTGACCCAGAGTGTACCAGGAGGGGGACAGGTGTCAGCGTGACCCAGAGTGTACCAGGAGGAGGACAGGTGTCAGCGTGACAGAGTGTCAGCGTGACCCAGAGTGTACCAGGAGGAGAGGACAGGTGTCAGCGTGACCCAGAGTGTACCAGGAGGAGGAGACAGGTGTCAGCGTGACCCAGAGTGTACCAGGAGGAGGAGACAGGTGTCAGCGTGACCCAGAGGAGGAGACAGGACAGGTGTACCAGCGTGACCCAGAGTGTACCAGGAGGAGGACAGGTGTCAGCGTGACCCAGAGTGTACCAGGAGGAGGGACAGGTGTCAGCGTGACCCAGAGTGTACCAGGAGGAGGAGGACAGGTGTCAGCGTGACCCAGAGTGTACCAGGAGGAGGGAGGGTGACAGGTGTCAGCGTGACCCAGAGTGTACCAGGAGGAGACAGGTGTCAGCGTGACCCAGAGTGTACCAGGAGGAGGAGACAGGTGTCAGCGTGACCCAGAGTGTACCAGGAGGAGGTGTCAGCGTGACCCAGAGTGTACCAGGAGGGGACAGGTGTCAGCGTGACCCAGAGTGTACCAGGAGGAGGGGACAGGTGTCAGCGTGACCCAGAGTGTACCAGGAGGAGGGTGTACAGGTGTCAGCGTGACCCAGGTGTGTACCAGGAGGAGGGGACAGGTGTCAGCGTGACCCAGGGTGTACCAGGAGGAGAGGACAGGTGTCAGCGTGACCCAGAGTGTACCAGGAGGAGGGGACAGGTGTCAGCGTGACCCAGAGTGTACCAGGAGGAGGGGACAGGTGTCAGCGTGACCCAGAGTGTACCAGGAGAGGACAGGTGTCTGCGTGACCCAGAGTGTACCAGGAGGGGACAGGTGTCAGCGTGACCCAGAGTGTACCAGGAGGAGTGGACAGGTGTCAGCGTGACCCAGAGTGTACCAGGAGGAGGGGACAGGTGTCAGCGTGACCCAGAGTGTACCAGGAGGACCAGGAGGGGACAGGTGTCAGCGTGACCCAGAGTGTACCAGGAGGAGGGGACAGGTGTCAGCGTGACCCAGGGTGTACCAGAAGGAGGGGACAGGTGTCAGCGTGACCCAGGGTGTACCAGGAGGAGAGGACAGGTGTCAGCGTGACCCAGGGTGTACCAGGAGGAGGAGGGGACAGGTGTCAGCGTGACCCAGGGTGTACCAGGAGGAGAGGACAGGTGTCAGCGTGACCCAGAGTGTACCAGGAGGGGACACGTGTCAGCGTGACCCAGGGTGTACCAGGAGGGGACAGGTGTCAGCGTGACCCAGGGTGTACCAGGAGGAGAGGACAGGTGTCAGCGTGACCCAGGGTGTACCAGGAGGAGAGGACAGGTGTCAGCGTGACCCAGAGTGTACCAGGAGGGGACAGGTGTCAGCAGTGAGCCCCAGAGTGTACCAGGAGGGGACAGGTGTCAGCGTGACCCAGGTGTCAGCGTGACCCAGGACCAGGAGGGGACAGGTGTCAGCGTGACCCAGAGTGTACCAGGAGGAGGACAGGTGTCAGCGTGACCCAGAGTGTACCAGGAGGGGACAGGTGTCAGCGTGACCCAGAGTGTACCAGGAGGATGGGACAGGTGTCAGCGTGACCCAGAGTGTACCACGAGGAGAGGACAGATGTCAGCATGACCCAGAGTGTACCAGGGGGAGAGGACAGGTGTCAGCGTGACCCAGGTGTACCAGGAGGAGAGGACAGGTGTCAGCGTGACCCAGAGTGTACCAGGAGGAGAGGACAGGTGTCAGCGTGACAGGTGTCAGCAGTGTCAGCGTGACCCAGAGTGTACCAGGAGGGGGTCACAGGTGTCAGCGTGACCCAGAGTGTACCAGGAGGAGGGACAGGTGTCAGCGTGACCCAGAGTGTACCAGGAGGAGGACAGGTGTCAGCAGGTGTCAGCGTGACCCAGAGTGTACCAGGAGGAGAGGAGGTGTCAGCGTGACCCAGACCAGGAGGGGACAGGTGTCAGCGTGACCCAGAGTGTACCAGTGTACCAGGAGGAGGGGACAGGTGTCAGCGTGACCCAGAGTGTACCAGGAGGGGACAGGTGTCAGCGTGACCCAGAGTGTACCAGGAGGAGAGGACAGGTGTCAGCGTGACCCAGAGTGTACCAGGAGGAGAGGACAGGTGTCAGCGTGACCCAGAGTGTACCAGGAGGAGGGACAGGTGTCAGCGTGACCCAGGTGTACCAGGAGGAGACAGGTGTCAGCGTGACCCAGGTGTACCAGGAGTACCAGTAGGAGGACAGGTGTCAGCGTGACCCAGAGTGTACCAGGAGGAGGGACAGGTGTCAGCGTGACCCAGAGTGTACCAGGAGGAGGGGACAGGTGTCAGCGTGACCCAGAGTGTACCAGGAGGAGGACAGGTGTCAGCGTGACCCAGAGTGTACCAGGAGGGGACAGGTGTCAGCGTGACCCAGAGTGTACCAGGAGGAGGAGGAGGACAGGTGTCAGCGTGACCCAGAGTGTACCAGGAGGAGGACAGGTGTCAGCGTGACCCAGGGTGTACCAGGAGGAGAGGACAGGTGTCAGCGTGACCCAGAGTGTACCAGGAGGGGACAGGTGTCAGCGTGACCCAGAGTGTACCAGGAGGGGACAGGTGTCAGCGTGACCCAGAGTGTACCAGGAGGAGAGGACAGGTGTCAGCGTGACCCAGAGTGTACCAGGAGGAGAGGACAGGTGTCAGCGTGACCCAGGGTGTACCAGGAGGAGGGGACAGGTGTCAGCGTGACCCAGGGTGTACCAGGAGGAGGAGACAGGTGTCAGCGTGACCCAGAGTGTACCAGGAGGGGACAGGTGTCAGCGTGACCCAGAGTGTACCAGGAGGAGGGGACAGGTGTCAGCGTGACCCAGAGTGTACCAGGAGGAGGGGACAGGTGTCAGCGTGACCCAGAGTGTACCAGGAGGAGGAGACAGGTGTCAGCGTGACCCAGAGTGTACCAGGAGGAGGGGACAGGTGTCAGCGTGACCCAGAGTGTACCAGGAGGGGACAGGTGTCAGCGTGACCCAGAGTGTACCAGGAGGAGGGGACAGGTGTCAGCGTGACCCAGAGTGTACCAGGAGGGGACAGGTGTCAGCGTGACCCAGAGTGTACCAGGAGGAGGGGACAGGTGTCAGCGTGACCCAGAGTGTACCAGGAGGAGGAGACAGGTGTCAGCGTGACCCAGAGTGTACCAGGAGGAGGAGACAGGTGTCAGCGTGACCCAGAGTGTACCAGGAGGGGAGGACAGGTGTCAGCGTGACCCAGAGTGTACCAGGGGGAGGTCAGCGTGACCCAGAGTGTACCAGGAGGAGGGACAGGTGTCAGCGTGACCCAGAGTGTACCAGGGAGGAGGAGGACAGGTGTACCAGGAGTGACCCCCAGGGTGTACCAGGAGGAGGAGACAGGTGTCAGCGTGACCCAGAGTGTACCAGGAGGGGACAGGTGTCAGCGTGACCCAGAGTGTACCAGGAGGAGGGGACAGGTGTCAGCGTGACCCAGAGTGTACCAGGAGGAGGACAGGTGTCAGCGTGACCCAGGTGTCAGCGTGACCCAGAGTGTACCAGGAGGGGACAGGTGTCAGCGTGACCCAGAGTGTACCAGGAGGAGGACAGGTGTCAGCGTGACCCAGAGTGTACCAGGAGGACAGGTGTCAGCGTGACAGGTGTCAGCGTGTCAGCCCCAGAGTGTACCAGGAGGAGGGACAGGTGTCAGCGTGACCCAGAGTGTACCAGGAGGGGACAGGTGTCAGCGTGACCCAGAGTGTACCAGGAGGAGGACAGGTGTCAGCGTGACCCAGAGTGTACCAGGAGGAGGACAGGTGTCAGCGTGACCCAGAGTGTACCAGGAGGAGGACAGGTGTCAGCGTGACCCAGAGTGTACCAGGAGGAGGACAGGTGTCAGCGTGACCCAGAGTGTACCAGGAGGGGACAGGTGTCAGCGTGACCCAGAGTGTACCAGGAGGGGACAGGTGTCAGCGTGACCCAGAGTGTACCAGGAGGGGACAGGTGTCAGCGTGACCCAGAGTGTACCAGGAGGGGACAGGTGTCAGCGTGACCCAGGGTGTACCAGGAGGAGAGGACAGGTGTCAGCGTGACCCAGAGTGTACCAGGAGGAGAGGACAGGTGTCAGCGTGACCCAGGGTGTACCAGGAGGAGAGGACAGGTGTCAGCGTGACCCAGGGTGTACCAGGAGGAGAGGACAGGTGTCAGCGTGACCCAGAGTGTACCAGGAGGAGAGGACAGGTGTCAGCGTGACCCAGGGTGTACCAGGAGGAGAGGACAGGTGTCAGCGTGACCCAGGGTGTTTCAGGAGTAGGAGACAAGTGTCAGCGTGACCCAGAGTGTACCAGGAGGGGACAGATGTCAGCGTGACCCAGAGTGTACCAGGAGGAGGGGACAGGTGTCAGCGTGACCCAGAGTGTACCAGGAGGAGGAGACAGGTGTCAGCGTGACCCAGAGTGTACCAGGAGGAGGAGACAGGTGTCAGCGTGACCCAGGGTGTTTCAGGAGTAGGAGACAAGTGTCAGCGTGACCCAGAGTGTACCAGGAGGGGACAGATGTCAGCGTGACCCAGAGTGTACCAGGAGGAGGGGAGAGGTGTCAGCGTGACCCAGAGTGTACCAGGAGGGGACAGATGTCAGCGTGACCCAGAGTGTACCAGGAGGAGGGGAGAGGTGTCAGCGTGACCCAGAGTGTACCAGGAGGAGGAGACAGGTGTCAGCGTGACCCAGAGTGTACCAGGAGGAGGAGACAGGTGTCAGCGTGACCCAGGGTGTTTCAGGAGTAGGAGACAAGTGTCAGCGTGACCCAGAGTGTACCAGGAGGGGACAGATGTCAGCGTGACCCAGAGTGTACCAGGAGGAGGGGAGAGGTGTCAGCGTGACCCAGAGTGTACCAGGAGGAGGGGAGAGGTGTCAGCGTGACCCAGAGTGTACCAGGAGGAGGAGGAGACAGGTGTCAGCGTGACCCAGGGTGTTTCAGGAGTAGGAGACAAGTGTCAGCGTGACCCAGAGTGTACCAGGAGGGGACAGATGTCAGCGTGACCCAGAGTGTACCAGGAGGAGGGGACAGGTGTCAGCGTGACCCAGAGTGTACCAGGAGGGGACAGGTGTCAGCGTGACCCAGAGTGTACCAGGAGGGGACAGATGTCAGCGTGACCCAGAGTGTACCAGGCGGAGAGGACAGGTGTCAGCGTGACCCAGAGTGTACCAGGAGGAGGGGACAGGTGTCAGCATGACCCAGAGTGTACCAGGAGGAGGAGACAGGTGTCAGCGTGACCCAGAGTGTACCAGGAGGAGGGGACAGGTGTCAGCGTGACCCAGAGTGTACCAGGAGGGGACAGGTGTCAGCATGACCCAGAGTGTACCAGGAGGAGAGGACAGGTGTCAGCGTGACCCAGAGTGTACCAGGAGGAGGAGACAGGTGTCAGCGTGACCCAGGGTGTACCAGGAGGGGACAGGTGTCAGCATGACCCAGAGTGTACCAGGAGGAGGGGACAGGTGTCAGCGTGACCCAGAGTGTACCAGGAGGAGGGGACAGGTGTCAGCGTGACCCAGAGTGTACCAGGAGGAGAGGACAGGTGTCAGCGTGACCCAGAGTGTACCAGGAGGAGAGGACAGGTGTCAGCGTGACCCAGAGTGTACCAGCGTGTCAGCGTGACCAGAGTGTACCAGGAGGAGGACAGGTGTCAGCGTGACCCAGAGTGTACCAGGAGGAGGAGGACAGGTGTCAGCGTGACCCAGAGTGTACCAGGAGGAGGACAGGACAGGTGTCAGCGTGACCCAGAGTGTACCAGGAGGAGGAGGACAGGTGTCAGCGTGACCCAGAGTGTACCAGGAGGTGTCAGCGTGACCAGGTGTCAGCGTGACCCAGAGTGTACCAGGAGGAGAGGACAGGTGTCAGCGTGACCCAGAGTGTACCAGGAGGAGTGGACAGGTGTCAGCGTGACCCAGAGTGTACCAGGAGGAGGGGACAGGTGTCAGCGTGACCCAGAGTGTACCAGGAGGAGGACAGGTGTCAGCGTGACCCAGAGTGTACCAGGAGGAGGACAGGTGTCAGCGTGACCCAGAGTGTACCAGGAGGAGGACACAGGTGTCAGCGTGACCCAGAGTGTACCAGGAGGAGGGTGACAGGTGTCAGCGTGACCCAGAGTGTACCAGGAGGAGGACAGGTGTCAGCGTGACCCAGAGTGTACCAGGAGGAGAGGACAGGTGTCAGCGTGACCCAGAGTGTACCAGGAGGAGGAGACAGGTGTCAGCGTGACCCAGAGTGTACCAGGAGGAGGGGACAGGTGTCAGCGTGACCCAGAGTGTACCAGGAGGAGGGTGTCAGCGTGACAGGTGTCAGCGTGACCCAGAGTGTACCAGGAGGAGAGGACAGGTGTCAGCGTGACCCAGAGTGTACCACGAGGAGGGGACAGGTGTCAGCGTGACCCAGAGTGTACCAGGAGAAGAGAACAGGTGTCAGCGTGACGCAGGGTGTACCAGTAGGAGAGGACAGGTGTCAGCGTGACCCAGAGTGTACCAGGAGGAGGAGACAGGTGTCAGCGTGACCCAGAGTGTACCAGGAGGAGAGACAGGTGTCAGCAGGGTGTACCAGTAGGAGAGGACAGGTGTCAGCGTGACCCAGAGTGTACCAGGAGGAGACAGGTGTCAGCGTGACCCAGAGTGTACCAGGAGGGGACAGGTGTCAGCGTGACCCAGGGTGTACCAGGAGGAGAGGACAGGTGTCAGCGTGACCCAGGGTGTACCAGGAGGAGAGGACAGGTGTCAGCGTGACCCAGGGTGTACCAGGAGGAGAGGACAGGTGTCAGCGTGACCCAGGGTGTACCAGGAGGAGAGGACAGGTGTCAGCGTGACCCAGAGTGTACCAGGAGGAGAGGACAGGTGTCAGCGTGACCCAGGGTGTGTACCAGGAGGAGGAGGGACAGGTGTCAGCGTGACCCAGGGTGTACCAGGAGGAGGGACAGGTGTCAGCGTGACCCAGGAGTGTACCAGGAGGAGAGGACAGGTGTCAGCGTGACCCAGAGTGTACCAGGAGGAGAGGACAGGTGTCAGCGTGACCCAGAGTGTACCAGGAGGAGAGGACAGGTGTCAGCGTGACCCAGGGTGTACCAGGAGTGATATTTTTAGCTGGAATTTGGCATTTACGGCTTCAGCGGGTAGGCGGTTCCATGGGTTTATAGCCCTCTTGGTGGAAAAAAAAACATCTGTTTTCAGTCCTACTTGAGAGAACATACTCTCCAACACTATATCTGTGATTGCCCTGTTATCAGTGACTTCATACCAAATGGTATGAGGTATTTTGATCTCTGTAATTACTTCATACACTCAGGAATATTGGAAGATATTCTTGTGCTGCACCCAGATTTTGCCAGTGGAGGCTAATAGATCAGCATTAAGTATTTTGTTCTCTCCTAATTCCATGTATGACTGGCCATCCTGTGAGGTGAGATGTTGGATGAGCTTGTAGCTGGTTTTTGATCTACACTGTGTGGTCCTTTATACAGAATAGGGAAGCAGCACATTGCTGTGTATACCTAAACATGTTTAAAAATACATTGTTTGAGAGGAGTCTTGTAGAAACTGGTAAGAGTAATTATAATATAATGTTTCCATGATTCAGTGCTTACCTCTTGTGAAAATCGCGAAGAGTTGTTTAGTCAGAGTTGATTTGTTTTTTGTATTGAGGCTGGTATTTTCTAAATTGATTCCATGTACAGTATGTCTAACCATCCTGTGAGATGGGAGTATTAGATAAACTTATAGCTAGTTTTTTATCTACATTGTGTAATATTCCATATAGAATTGGGTAGCAGCACATTGCTGTGTATACCTAATCTTCTTAATAAAAAAAATCAGTAATAAAAATTTTAAATTATAGTTTGTATTATTACAAATTCAGTACTGTATTATCCTTATTAAATCATGTTGACCATGGATCATTAAGATCTCATGTTGATATGTAATAGTCATATTTCTTTTGAACTGCTAATCCATGCTAATCATTCATTAAATTGTGCATTATGTCTCAATTTTTCACTTCCTTGGATATACTGTACAGTACAAAAAGATAGGATAAAAATAAACCAGTAATATTTCTTTCATTATATTTTTCATTTAAATAACTGCATCAATATTTTTACAGCTGACAGGATTTGTTTTACCATACAGGTGCATTATTTGTTAAAAAAAAATTTGGTTTATTGTTACACACAATGGTTTTACATAGCCTTCCCAGCTTGGTGCTTTCTTTTAATACTTACTGATTAAAAAATAAATATTAAATACATTTTACTCAGGAAAAGTACATACAGTTGATTTACAAACATAATGTTGGATTTATAGACAGAGCTAGTACATACAATACCTAAAGCCACTAATACTCATAGCATTTCAGGCAAGGTGTGGGGGAAAAAACACAGACTAAAACTTAATAGTAATCGGGATTAGGTATAAATTGTGTTGAAATAAGGAATAAAAAATACAAAAAGGGGGGTTAACATAGCATAAATCAGCAATTGCACATGTTGGTGAACAGCGTTGTTTAAAAAATAGCAAGACATGGATTGACATTTAGGAGGTAAGTTAGGTTACATGGAGTTAATTAGGCAGTACTTTGTTTAACTCTTAAACTGGTTGAGAGAGGTACAGCCTTTGACATGATTCGGGAGGTCATTCCACATTCTGGGTTCCTTGATTTGTAGAGCACTTCTAGTTTGGTAACACACAGCCAAATTGAGTAACAGGAAGAGGTCTTGGACACAAATTTGTTCCATGCTAAATGTAGAGGAATCAGCTGAGTATTCCTCAAATAAAATAAGTTGCCTCAGCTTATAAGGTAAATAAAATATGCATTTCTCAAATAAGTAGCTGCCTCACCTCACTGCCTTACTGCTACATAGCCTTCCCGGCATGGTGCCTTCTTTTGATAATTACTTGTTCCACACCCAAATTGTATAACAGGAAGAGATCTTGGACCCCTACTTCCCTCTCTCTTTTTTAATAATCTAGTCATAATTATAGCTTTAAGTATTCAATGAATAAAGCTTGTGACATTTTTGCCCTTCTCCTTACCTAACATCATTTGTGCAGCATATTTTTATTTTATGTCTCACCCAGATTTAATTTCAAAATAAAACCAAACTAAATAAATTAGAAATGGGTATGTATAGCTAAGGTACACCCTTACTACTAGGTGAACAGGGGCATTTGGTGATAGTAAATGATCCCATCAGGCAGGGCTCATCACCTTCTCTCATATTTCATGTTCAACAGTGTTCATTTACTTAATAACTACTGGTATAATATCTTGCTATTATAAAACTAATTCTACTATCATCAAACACATATTTACTTCAAGTTTCAAGCAGAGAATGCATATATAACTAACACGAAGGATTCCTCTCCACTAGATTCACCAGCTATAATATGTTGGTCATGTTCCAATATCATAAATCGATCTCAGTGTTATGTAGTAGAGAAAAAATGACTTATATCCAGTTTATGTAAAGCTACGAATGGTCGAAACCACTTAAATCCCGAAATGAACTTACGAAGGTTTTTCCACTTAGGGTAGTTACTTGAATACGGACATAACCGCCACGAAGGCGATAAGAGGGAAAACGTTCTTAGCTAAGAGGAAAAACCTTCGTAAGTACCTTCCTGAATCCGGCCCCTGGATTCCAAATTATAATTAATATAGATGTAATAGAGATATTAAGTCCAGAGGAGGAGTAGGTCTGCATATTCAAGAGGACCTGGTATGTTCAGAGGTACTAAACTCAACCAGTGAGGTGGTAGAGGTACTTGGAATCTTGGTAGAAAAAATTACCTAATTAATATTCAAATATATAACCCGCCAAATGCAACGGTTAAGGAATTTACAGAGCAGATGCACAAAATAGAGACTATTCTTGATAACCAAGAAAACCCAGCTCCAGATATTATCTTCCTTGGTGACTTCAGTCTACCAAGTCTAAGATGGAGAACGGCAAACTATAATGTCACAGCAGGAAACTAACCTGGAAATAATCAACCGGAGGTCAGAGAACTGTTGAGAATCTGTGACAAAGTCTCTCCCTCCCTCAAAGACCCTCCTCACAACGTGCCTGTGAGGAGGGTCAGAAAGAGGACCACTCTAGGAAGAGAACGCAGACGACTGTACAGGAGAAGGAAAAAATCACGAAAATGCTTAAACAGACACGACTATCACAAGACAATAAAATAAACCTAAACAGGGAGATCGAAGAAGTAGAGCAAACGTTGAAGTGATCATACGAGTCTAAGGAAATGGAATTGGAACAGAAAGGTATACAAGAGATAAAGGAAAATTCAAAATATTTGTTAACGTACGCAAAATATAAAACCTCGATCAGTATTGGACCGTTAAATATAACTGAAGGTACGTACACAGAGGACAGCAAAGAAATCAAAGAAATTCTAAGCCAGTATGAGGCTATGTTTAGCACACCAATAAACAACATGAAAGTTGATGACCCAGACAGCTTCTTTATGAATGACATTCAAGCTGCAGATAATATGACCAGACCAGAGTCAGCCTCTGGTCCTGACTCATAGAATTCAATATTCATAAAGAAATGTAAAGTACCAGTAGCTCGAGCGCTCAATGTAATATGGAGAAAGAGCCTGGATACAGGAGAGATACCAGCTGAACTTAAATCAGCAGATATAGCTCCTCTGCACAAGGGAATTTTTTTTTTTTTTTTTTTTTTTTTTTTTTTTTTTTTTTTACATGCGAACATGCGAAGAAATACAATACAATAAAGATAATAAAATAAGAAACCAATAACAAACAATCAGACAACAAAAAAATACAAAAGCACAAAGTAACATAAATACACTAAATACCGGCATGAAGGACCGACAACAAAATCACAACAATGAGCACAAAGAAACAACAATACTGGACGGAAATACAATAAAAACAAAACAACAGTCATGAAAAACACAACACCAGCCTGAAGGGCGCACAATAGGTACAATACATTGCAAACAAACCACAGGTCACAGCAAGCACACAGACTACTCAAATTGTTCATACTTATCCGGCCACTCCGCCGCCGGGAACCGAACACAATACGCCTCCCACAGTAACATTACGTCATTCGGAACAGGCACAGTATTAACAGTACGAGGATCAGGCATCAACTCGGGCACACCCACAACAAAACACCGAGCCCGCTGTACCCAGATGGAAGAAGGGCACCACGGAACAGGATGCACGCGGTCAATAATGTTAAACTGCAGAGGATGCTGCGCATCATGCGCCACTCCGGAGGCCAAGATGAGAGGGAGGGGCTCCTTCCCACGAGGCCGGGCAATGGGCAGCGCACTGGGAGCCTCCTCGGCTGCCCCACAGTGCTCCGCGTCAACCACCGAACGTTGTTCCTGCTGGGACCCCCCACGCTTGGCATCCTTCTTCAGCACCAGCTTGATGCCTCGGCTCGCACCAGAACTCTCATCATCCACGTCAGTAGGAGCGACCACCCCCCACTGCAGAGAACCTTCTGCAGGAGAAAGACCAGGAGGTAAATCATAGGTACAACCATTGTCAACAGCAGACACATGGACGTCAGCCACCACCAGCGTCGTAGAGCGCGAAGCACCCGGAGGTGCCACATCATCTCCCGAAGCTCCACCTGCGTCGTAATCCTCCGCATCAGCCCAAGCAGTAGAAGAACGCCTGGAACGCTTGGGCACTGGCCGCACATCCTCACAGCCGGAGGCGGACCCAGAACCACGGGCCTCACGAACCGGGCGAACCGACGCCCGTCGCAGAACGGCAGCAGCCTCTACCACAGGGGGAACCAGACCACACACAGCAGGAGGCACCGCAGCCACCCCAGCACCCAGCACAGGAGGAACCCGAGGGGAGGACGCAGGGCCAGGGTCCACAGTCGAAGACGAGGAAGCCGACGGCGACGCTCCACAGGGATCTCCAGGAAGGTCCATGGGAACGGCAGGGCCAGAGACATGGTCAGGAGGAACATCCGACGGCACCGCAACACCCGGAGGAGGGTCCGCAACAACCGGGGGAACGTCGGGTGACACTGGGGGAGCCGCAGCAGCGAACGGGACGTTCACCTCCTCACCCCCGGAGTCCTCCTCCAGAGGGAGCGGCGGGAAATCCTCCTCACGGAACAAGTTCACAGGAGCGACCGGATCAGCAGTACACCCGGCAGCCTGATGCCCCAACAAGCCACACCGGAAGCAAGTACGGGGTTGCCGGGCATAAAACACACGCACATAGTACCCCAACAGCCGGACAGAGCACGGTATGTCCGACCTCAGTCGCATCCCGAGGGTCCGAATGTTGGTCTTCACACCCGAATATGTGCCAGACGACAGTGAGTTCATCAGCACACTGACGACGGAGCCGTACCTCTGGAAGAATCGCCGGAGGAGAGTCTCAGGAAACTCCATGGGGGCGCCATGAACACTGACATACGTCACAGCACCACTACGGTCTGAAATGGTCACAGACCCGGTGCCGTCCTGGAGCTGCAAAGTACGTCCCTCGTACCTCCGTAAGAAAGCACGGTACACCGCCTCACCCACAAACTTGACAACAACACGGTGAGCAGTCACCAGCTCAATGCCCAGCGGGTATCCAGCACGGCCAGTAAACTCCAAGCCGATGGAGTTTACCCTCACGACAGGGGGAAGATGGCCGCCCATCGTAGAAGCGCCACGTCCACACCACCATGAACAGCAGGGAGGGTAGTGACACCCACACCCCCTGCCGGCGAAAACGTTAACCACCTCAAACTACCGGAGCGAGCAGGCGACACGTCCTCACTGCACGGTAGCTCAGGAGCAACTCGCACAAGGGAAATAGTAAAGGTTTGGCAAAAAATTATAGACTAGTTGCACTAACACACATAATACAAGTTTTTGAAGAGTGGTTATGAATCAAGTACATAGTTTTATGGAAAATAATGAGCTACACAACCCAGGACCTAGATTCAGGAAGCTCTGTGTATTTCTTCGTAAGTGGGTTTGCTACGAAGGTTCCTAAGTGCGCCCTAAGAAGATGCTTAGGTGCAATTCAATAACGTCCACTTAGGAAGAAATTTGTTGGTTCACCTGCGTGCCGATAGAGGTCACTACTGTGTTTCGTTTGGCCAATCAGAGAGCAGCAACATTCTTCATATTGAAGATTTAGCGCTGGTTTATCGGAGCTCTACTGCCTCCTATTTACGTCGAATTTTCTTATAAAATTAGTATATTTCGAAGTAAAACAATGTTTTTTCAACTTCTACAGCCAGCACCGACATTGTAGTAAACAAATATGTTACATTTGTTGTTTACCTACGTAATTCTAAGAGATACTGTGTAGCTGTCCCTTGTTGCTCGGAAGATGCGCTGACAATTATTGTATATATTTACTGAATTTACCCAAGGGCCACTAACTATCTAGTGGCCTCGAAGAGGACAGAAAGCCGGCGGCTTGTTAAAGGGCCCGCCAATTGTCTTAATGATATTTTTTAGCTGGAATTTGGCATTTACGGCTTCAGCGGGTAGGCGGTTCCATGGGTTTATAGCCCTCTTGGTGGAAAAAAAACATCTGTTTTCAGTCCTACTTGAGAGAACATACTCTCCAACACTATATCTGTGATTGCCCTGTTATCAGTGACTTCATACCAAATGGTATGAGGTATTTTGAGCTCTGTAATTACTTCATACACTCAGGAATATTGGAAGATATTCTTGTGCTGCACCCAGATTTTGCCAGTGGAGGCTAATAGATCAGCATTAAGTATTTTGTTCTCTCCTAATTCCATGTATGACTGGCCATCCTGTGAGGTGAGGATGTTGGATGAGCTTGTAGCTGGTTTTTGATCTACACTGTGTGGTCCTTTATACAGAATAGGGAAGCAGCACATTGCTGTGTATACCTAAACATGTTTAAAAATACATTGTTTGAGAGGAGTCTTGTAGAAACTGGTAAGAGTAATTATAATATAATGTTTCCATGATTCAGTGCTTACCTCTTGTGAAAATCGCGAAGAGTTGTTTAGTCAGAGTTGATTTGTTTTTTGTATTGAGGCTGGTATTTTCTAAATTGATTCCATGTACAGTATGTCTAACCATCCTGTGAGATGGGAGTATTAGATAAACTTATAGCTAGTTTTTTATCTACACTGTGTAATATTCCATATAGAATAGGGTAGCAGCACATTGCTGTGTATACCTAATCTTCTTAATAAAAAAAATCAGTAATAAAGATTTTAAATTATAGTTTGTATTATTACAAATTCAGTACTGTATTATCCTTATTAAATCATGTTGACCATGGATCATTAAGATCTCATGTTGATATGTAATAGTCATATTTCTTTTGAACTGCTAATCCATGCTAATCATTCATTAAATTGTGCATTATGTCTCAATTTTTCACTTCCTTGGATATACTGTACAGTACAAAAAGATAGGATAAAAATAAACCAGTAATATTTCTTTCATTATATTTTTCATTTAAATAACTGCATCAATATTTTTACAGCTGACAGGATTTGTTTTACCATACAGGTGCATTATTTGTTAAAAAAAAATTTGGTTTATTGTTACACACAATGGTTTTACATAGCCTTCCCAGCTTGGTGCCTTCTTTTAATACTTACTGATTAAAAAATAAATATTAAATACATTTTACTCAGGAAAAGTACATACAGTTGATTTACAAACATAATGTTGGATTTATAGACAGAGCTAGTACATACAATACCTAAAGCCACTAATACTCATAGCATTTCAGGCAAGGTGTGGGGGAAAAAACTCAGACTAAAACTTAATAGTAATCGGGATTAGGTATAAATTGTGTTTAAAGAAGGAATAAACAATACAAAAAGAGGGGTTAACATAGCATAAATCAGCAATTGCACATGTTGGTGAACAGCGTTGTTTAAAAAATAGCAAGACATGGGTTGACATTTAGGAGGTAAGTTAGGTTACATGGAGTTAATTAGGCAGTACTTGGTTTAACTCTTAAACTGATTGAGAGAGGTACAGCCTTTGACATGATTCGGGAGGTCATTCCACATTCTGGGTTCCTTGATTTGTAGAGCACTTCTAGTTTGGTTACACACAGCCAAATTGAGTAACAGGAAGAGGTCTTGGACACAAATTTGTTCCATGCTAAATGTAGAGGAATCAGCTGAGTATTCCTCAAATAAAATAAGTTGCCTCAGCTTATAAGGTAAATAAAATAAGCATTTCTCAAATAAGTAGCTGCCTCACCTCACTGCCTTACTGCTACATAGCCTTCCCGGCATGGTGCCTTCTTTTGATAATTACTTGTTCCACACCCAAATTGTATAACAGGAAGAGATCTTGGACCCCTACTTCCCTCTCTCTTTTTTAATAATCTAGTCATAATTATAGCTTTAAGTATTCAATGAATAAAGCTTGTGACATTTTTGCCCTTCTCCTTACCTAACATCATTTGTGCAGCATATTTTTATTTTATGTCTCACCCAGATTTAATTTCAAAATAAAACCAAACTAAATAAATTAGAAATGGGTATGTATAGCTAAGGTACACCCTTACTACTAGGTGAACAGGGGCATTTGGTGATAGTAAATGATCCCATCAGGCAGGGCTCATCACCTTCTCTCATATTTCATGTTCAACAGTGTTCATTTACTTAATAACTACTGGTATAATATCTTGCTATTATAAAACTAATTCTACTATCATCAAACACATATTTACTTCAAGTTTCAAGCAGAGAATGCATATATAACTAACACGAAGGATTCCTCTTCACTAGATTCACCAGCTATAATATTTTGGTCATGTTCCAATATCATAAATCGATCTCAGTGTTATGTAGTAGAGAAAAAATGACTTATATCCAGTTTATGTAAAGCTACGAATGGTCGAAACCACACTTAAATCCCGAAATGAACTTACGAAGGTTTTTCCACTTAGGGTAGTTACTTGAATACGGACATAACCGCCACGAAGGCGATAAGAGGGAAAACGTTCTTAGCTAAGAGGAAAAACCTTCGTAAGTACCTTCCTGAATCCGGCCCCTGGATTCCAAATTATAATTAATATAGATGTAATAGAGATATTAAGTCCAGAGGAGGAGTAGGTCTGCATATTCAAGAGGACCTGGTATGTTCAGAGGTACTAAACTCAACCAGTGAGGTGGTAGAGGTACTTGGAATCTTGGTAGAAAAAATTACCTAATTAATATTCAAATATATAACCCGCCAAATGCAACGGTTAAGGAATTTACAGAGCAGATGCACAAAATAGAGACTATTCTTGATAACCAAGAAAACCCAGCTCCAGATATTATCTTCCTTGGTGACTTCAGTCTACCAAGTCTAAGATGGAGAACGGCAAACTATAATGTCACAGCAGGAAACTAACCTGGAAATAATCAACCGGAGGTCAGAGAACTGTTGAGAATCTGTGACAAAGTCTCTCCCTCCCTCAAAGACCCTCCTCACAACGTGCCTGTGAGGAGGGTCAGAAAGAGGACCACTCTAGGAAGAGAACGCAGACGACTGTACAGGAGAAGGAAAAAATCACGAAAATGCTTAAACAGACACGACTATCACAAGACAATAAAATAAACCTAAACAGGGAGATCGAAGAAGTAGAGCAAACGTTGAAGTGATCATACGAGTCTAAGGAAATGGAATTGGAACAGAAAGGTATACAAGAGATAAAGGAAAATTCAAAATATTTGTTAACGTACGCAAAATATAAAACCTCGATCAGTATTGGACCGTTAAATATAACTGAAGGTACGTACACAGAGGACAGCAAAGAAATCAAAGAAATTCTAAGCCAGTATGAGGCTATGTTTAGCACACCAATAAACAACATGAAAGTTGATGACCCAGACAGCTTCTTTATGAATGACATTCAAGCTGCAGATAATATGACCAGACCAGAGTCAGCCTCTGGTCCTGACTCATAGAATTCAATATTCATAAAGAAATGTAAAGTACCAGTAGCTCGAGCGCTCAATGTAATATGGAGAAAGAGCCTGGATACAGGAGAGATACCAGCTGAACTTAAATCAGCAGATATAGCTCCTCTGCACAAGGGAATTTTTTTTTTTTTTTTTTTTTTTTTACATGCGAACATGCGAAGAAATACAATACAATAAAGATAATAAAATAAGAAACCAATAACAAACAATCAGACAACAAAAAAATACAAAAGCACAAAGTAACATAAATACACTAAATACCGGCCTGAAGGACCGACAACAAAATCACAACAATGAACACAAAGAAACAACAATACTGGACGGAAATACAATAAAAACAAAACAACAGTCATGAAAAACACAACACCGGCCTGAAGGGCGCACAATAGGTACAATACATTGCAAACAAACCACAGGTCACAGCAAGCACACAGACTACTCAAATTGTTCATACTTATCCGCCCACTCCGCCGCCGGGAACCGAACACAATACGCCTCCCACAGTAACATTACGTCATTCGGAACAGGCACAGTATTAACAGTACGAGGATCAGGCATCAACTCGGGCACACCCACAACAAAACACCGAGCCCGCTGTACCCAGATGGAAGAAGGGCACCACGGAACAGGATGCACGCGGTCAATAATGTTAAACTGCAGAGGATGCTGCGCATCATGCGCCACTCCGGAGGCCAAGATGAGAGGGAGGGGCTCCTTCCCACGAGGCCGGGCAATGGGCAGCGCACTGGGAGCCTCCTCGGCTGCCCCACAGTGCTCCGCGTCAACCACCGAACGTTGTTCCTGCTGGGACCCCCCACGCTTGGCATCCTTCTTCAGCACCAGCTTGATGCCTCGGCTCGCACCAGAACTCTCATCATCCACGTCAGTAGGAGCGACCACCCCCCACTGCAGAGAACCTTCTGCAGGAGAAAGACCAGGAGGTAAATCATAGGTACAACCATTGTCAACAGCAGACACATGGACGTCAGCCACCACCAGCGTCGTAGAGCGCGAAGCACCCGGAGGTGCCACATCATCTCCCGAAGCTCCACCTGCGTCGTAATCCTCCGCATCAGCCCAAGCAGTAGAAGAACGCCTGGAACGCTTGGGCACTGGCCGCACATCCTCACAGCCGGAGGCGGACCCAGAACCACGGGCCTCACGAACCGGGCGAACCGACGCCCGTCGCAGAACGGCAGCAGCCTCTACCACAGGGGGAACCAGACCACACACAGCAGGAGGCACCGCAGCCACCCCAGCACCCAGCACAGGAGGAACCCGAGGGGAGGACGCAGGGCCAGGGTCCACAGTCGAAGACGAGGAAGCCGACGGCGACGCTCCACAGGGATCTCCAGGAAGGTCCATGGGAACGGCAGGGCCAGAGACATGGTCAGGAGGAACATCCGACGGCACCGCAACACCCGGAGGAGGGTCCGCAACAACCGGGGGAACGTCGGGTGACACTGGGGGAGCCGCAGCAGCGAACGGGACGTTCACCTCCTCACCCCCGGAGTCCTCCTCCAGAGGGAGCGGCGGGAAATCCTCCTCACGGAACAAGTTCACAGGAGCGACCGGATCAGCAGTACACCCGGCAGCCTGATGCCCCAACAAGCCACACCGGAAGCAAGTACGGGGTTGCCGGGCATAAAACACACGCACATAGTACCCCAACAGCCGGACAGAGCACGGTATGTCCGACCTCAGTCGCATCCCGAGGGTCCGAATGTTGGTCTTCACACCCGAATATGTGCCAGACGACAGTGAGTTCATCAGCACACTGACGACGGAGCCGTACCTCTGGAAGAATCGCCGGAGGAGAGTCTCAGGAAACTCCATGGGGGCGCCATGAACACTGACATACGTCACAGCACCACTACGGTCTGAAATGGCCACAGACCCGGTGCCGTCCTGGAGCTGCAAAGTACGTCCCTCGTACCTCCGTAAGAAAGCACGGTACACCGCCTCACCCACAAACTTGACAACAACACGGTGAGCAGTCACCAGCTCAATGCCATATACGTCCCCAACCGGGACACGAAGCATGGCACTCAATACCACGTCCACCAGCGGGTATCCAGCACGGCCAGTAAACTCCAAGCCGATGGAGTTTACCCTCACGACAGGGGGAAGATGGCCGCCCATCGTAGAAGCGCCACGTCCACACCACCAGGAAGAGCAGGGAGGGTAGAGACACCCACACCCCCTGCCGGCGAAAACGTTAACCACCTCAAACTACCGGAGCGAGCAGGCGACACGTCCTCACTGCACGGTAGCTCAGGAGCAACTCGCACAAGGGAAATAGTAAAGGTTTGGCAAAAAATTATTGACTAGTTGCACTAACACACATAATACAAGTTTTTGAAGAGTGGTTATGAATCAAGTATATAGTTTTATGGAAAATAATGAGCTACACAACCCAGGACCTAGATTCAGGAAGCCCCTATTTATTTCTTCGTAAGTGGGCTTGCTACGAAGGTTCCTAAGTGTGCCCTAAGAAGATGCTTAGGTGCAATTCAATAACGTCCACTTAGGAAGAAATTTGTTGGTTCACCTGCGTGCCGATAGAGGTCACTACTGTGTTTCGTTTGGCCAATCAGAGAGCAGCAACATTCTTCATATTGAAGATTTAGCGCTGGTTTATCGAAGCTCTAATGCCTCCTATTTACGTCGAATTTTCTTATAAAATTAGTATATTTCGAAGTAAAACAATGTTTTTTCAACTTCTACAGCCAGCACCGACATTGTAGTAAACAAATATGTTACATTTATTGTTTACCTACGTAATTCTAAGAGATACTGTGTAGCTGTCCCTGTTGCTCGGAAGATGCGCTGACAATTATTGTATATATTTACTGAATTTACCCAAGGGCCACTAACTATCTAGTGACCTCGAAGAGGACAGAAAGCCGGCGGCTTGTTAAAGGGCCCGCCAATTGTCTTAATGATATTTTTTAGCTGGAATTTGGCATTTACGGCTTCAGCGGGTAGGCGGTTCCATGGGTTTATAACCCTCTTGGTGGAAAAAACATTTGTTTTCAGTCCTACTTGAGAGAACATACTCTCCAACACTATATCTGTGATTGCCCTGTTATCAGTGACTTCATACCAAATGGTATGAGGTATTTTGAGCTCTGTAATTACTTCATACACTCAGGAATATTGGAAGATATTCTTGTGCTGCACCCAGATTTTGCCAGTGGAGGCCAATAGATCAGCATTAAGTATTTTGTTCTCTCCTGATTCCATGTATGACTGGCCATCCTGTGAGGTGAGGATGTTGGATGAGCTTGTAGCTGGTTTCTGATCTACACTGTGTGGTCCTTTATACAGAATAGGGAAGCAGCACATTGCTGTGTATACCTAAACATGTTTAAAAATACATTGTTTGAGAGGAGTCTTGTAGAAACTGGTAAGAGTAATTATAATATAATGTTTCCATGATTCAGTGCTTACCTCTTGTGAAAATCGCGAAGAGTTGTTTAGTCAGAGTTGATTTGTTTTTTGTATTGAGGCTGGTATTTTCTAAATTGATTCCATGTACAGTATGTCTAACCATCCTGTGAGATGGGAGTATTAGATAAACTTATAGCTAGTTTTTTATCTACACTGTGTAATATTCCATATAGAATAGGGTAACAGCACATTGCTGTGTATACCTAATCTTCTTAATAAAAAAAAATCAGTAATAAAGATTTTAAATTATAGTTTGTATTATTACAAATACAGTACTGTATTATCCTTATTAAATCATGTTGACCATGGATCATTAAGATCTCATGTTGATATTTAATAGTCATATTTCTTTTGAACTGCTATTCCATGCTAATCATTCATTAAATTGTGCATGATGTCTCAATTTTTCACTTCCTTGGATATACTGTACAGTAAAAAAAGATAGGATAAAAATAAACCATTAATATTTCTTTCATTATATTTTTTATTTAAATAACTGCATCAATATTTTTACAGCTGACAGGATTTGTTTTACCATACAGGTGCATTATTTGTTAAATAAAAATTGGTTTACTGTTACACACAATGGTTTTACATAACCTTCCCAGCTTGGTGCCTTCTTTTAATAATTACTGATTAAAAAATAAATAATAAATACATTTTATTTAGGAAAAGTACATACAGTTGATTTACAAACATAATGTTGGATTTATAGACAGAGCTAGTACATACAATACCTAAAGCCACTAATACTCATAGCATTTCGGGCAAGGTGTGGGGGGAAAAACACTTAGACTAAAACTTAATAGTAATCGGGATTAGGTATAAATTGTGTTGAAAGAAGGAATAAAAAATACAAAAAGGGGGGTTAACATAGCATAAATCAGCAATTGCACATGTTGGTGAACAGCGTTGTTTAAAAAATAGCAAGACATGGGTTGACATTTAGTGGGTAAGTTAGGTTACATGGAGTTAATTAGGCAGTACTTGGTTTAACTCTTAAACTGGTTGAGAGAGGTACAGCCTTTGACATGATTCGGGAGGTTATTCCACATTCTGAGTCCCTTGATTTGTAGAGCACTTCTAGTTTGGTTACACACAGCACAATTGTGTAACAGGAAGAGGTCTTGGACACAAATTTGTTCCATGCTAAATGTAGAGGAATCAGCTGAGTATTCCTCAAATAAAATAAGTTGCCTCAGCTTATAAGGTAAATAAAATAAGCATCCCTCAAATAAATAGCTGCCTCACCTCACTGCCTTACTGCTACATAGCCTTCCCGGCATGGTGCCTTCTTTTGATAATTACTTGTTCCACACCCAAATTGTATAACAGGAAGAGGTCTTGGACCCCTACTTCCCTCTCTTTTTTAATAATCTATATAGTCATAATTATAGCTTTAAGTATTCAATGAATAAAGTTTTTGACATTTTTACCCTTCTCCTTACCTAACATCATTTGTGCAGCATATTTTTATTTTATGTCTCACCCAGATTTAATTTCAAAATAAAACCAAACTAAATAAATTAGAAATGGGTATGTATAGCTAAGGTACACCCTTACTACTAGGTGAACAGGGGCATTTGGTGATAGTAAATGATCCCATCAGGCAGGGCTCATCACCTTCTCTCATATTTCATGTTCACCAGTGTTTATTTACTTAATAACTACTGGTATAATATCTTGCTATTATAAAACTAATTCTACTATCATAAAAGACATATTTACTTTAAGTTTCAAGCAGAGAATGCATATATAACTAACATGAAGGACTCCTCTTCTCTAGATTCAATTTTTATAATCTTTTGTTTATGTTCCAAAATCTTAAACTCGATCCCAGTGTTATGTAGTAGAGAAAAATAGTTATATCCAGTTTACGTAAAGCTACGAGTGGTCGAAACCACACTTAGATCCCGGAATGAACTTACAAAGGTTTTTCCACTTAGTGTAGCTACCTGAATACCGACGTAGCTGCCACGAAGGCGCTAAGAAGGAAAACATTCGTAGCTAAGAAGAAAAACCTTCGTAAGTACCTTCCTGAATCTGGCCCCAGGAAACTATCGATTTAGATCTGGAAGATACTGTCTGTCACAGTTACTCAACCACTATGACAAAATCACAGAAGCCTAAGAAGAAAAACAAAATGCAGGTGTTGTATATACAGACTTTGCAAAGGCATTCGACAAATGTGACTATGGAGTGATAGCCCATAAAATCAAATCAATAGGAATAACGGGTAAAGTTGGGAGTTGGATTTTCAACTTTCTATCAAACAGAATGCAGAGAGTGACGGTCAATCAAAAATGATCAAGCCCAAGTTCTGTGAAAAGCTCTGTACCCCAGGGCACAGTCCTTGTATCGCTGCTATATCTTACTGTTATCTCGGATATAGACAAAAATACTAGTCACAGCTTCGTGTCATCCTTAGCAGATGATACAAAAATTAGCATGTGTAGCCTGTTCCTCTGTAGAAGACACTGAAAAACTGCAGGCAGGTATTAATAATGTCTTCGATTGGGCAACTGAAAATAACATGATATTTAAAGGTGACAAGTTCCAGGTACTGAGGTATGGTGGAAACGAGGAACTTAAACGAAGCACAGGGTACAGGACACAATCATAGAAGAAAAGCAACATGTAAAAGATATGATGTCTGACGACCTGACATTTAGTGAACATAACCGATCAAATATTGCGGCGGCCAGGACAATGATAGGATGGATTACGAGAACGTTCAAATCCAGAGATCCCACAGCAATGCTAATACTGTTTAAATCACTGGTGCTGTCCCGTCTTGAGTATTGCTTGGTACTCACTTCCCCTTCCAGAGCAGGAGAGATCTCTGAAGTAGAGGGAATACAGAGAACATATACGGCATGAATAGACAAGATAAAACATTTAAATTACTGAGACCGTCTCAAGCTCTCAAAATGTACTCTTTAGAAAGGAGACGAGAAAGGTATCAAATAATATATACATGGAAGATACTTGAAGGCCAGGTCCCAAATTTGCACAGTAGAATAACAACGTACTGGAGCGAAAGATACAGAAGGAAATACAGAACAGAACCAGTAAGGAGTAGAGGTGCCATAGGCACAATCAGAGAACACTGTCTGAACATCAGAACTATTCAACACCCTCCCAGCTAGCATTATAAATATTCCTGTAACAAAGGTGGATGTATTCAAGAGGCAATTAGATAAGCTCTTGCAAGAAGTGCCGGACCAACCAGGCTGTAGTGGATATGTGGGCCTGCGGGACGCTCCAAGCAACAGCCAGTTGGACCAAGTTATCACAAGTGGAGCCTGGCCTCAGGCGGGGCTCGGGGAGTAGATGAACTCCCAGAAACCTTTCCAGGTATTTTCCAGGTATGCTGCAGGTATACTCCAGAAATGCTCCAGGTATGCACTAGGTATGCTCCAGGTATGATCGAGGTATGCTCCAGGTATGATTCCGGTATGATCCAGGTATGCTCCAGGTATACTGCAGGTATGCTTCAGGTATGCTGCAGGTATACTGCAGGAATGCTCCAGGTATACTGCAGGTATGCTGCACGTATACTGCAGGTATGCTCCAGGTATACTGCAGGAGAGCTCCAGGTATACTGCAGGTATGCTCCAGGTATACTGCAGGTATGCTCCTGGTATACTGCAGGTATGCTCCAGGTATACTGCAGGTATGCTCCAGGTATACTGCAGGTATGCTCCAGGTATACTGCAGGTATACTGCAGGTATGCTCCAGGAGTATAAAGTATGACAAGTACCGGCTATATTTCTCCATGCCGGTCACTGGCCCTTGGGTTTTCTCGATTTTTTTCTCCATGCCGGTCGTAGCATCATGGATTTTCTGCAAGTTGCTCTATTGTCCCTGCCATTTAGCTCAATGGGATTAAAAGGCCGGTCTCTGTCATAGTCAAATTTCGTTACCCCGGTGACCCATGCACAGGGATCGCTAATGGACAAATGACGTCATCAGCTGGCCAGTCTTCATCTTCCCTGAATAAGTCAGTTTACTGAAATAGCATGTCTGGCCAAGGAACGTTTATTGAGCATAGGAATGAAATCCATTCATATGAAACAAAGGGGAGCAGCACTGCAAGAAGTTATGTGTATTTTCGAGTTCGTCCCTTGTTACCTGTATTTACCCAGGTCTTTTCCTAAATCTACAACCTATCCAATTTATTCCTGTTCTGTTTCATGTTGATACGTTTAATAGGTTATTAATATACCCCTTTACTATGACCATTCAGTCACACCTCTATCATGTCACATCTATTTCCTCGCCTTTCTAGAGAATGAAATTTAAGCTTTGTCCATCTTTCTTTGGAGATTGCTTATTGAGCATATGGTAAAATAAAAATGGAAACCAACTATCAACCATTTCTATGAATACAGTCCCTTGCCAGGCATGGTGACTTCAATGCGATTTCATTAGTAATCCAATATTGCTGCATAAACGCATAAATGTATATGCACGTGCATAAATATATATGCACATCTCACATTCGCTCAAAAAACATGCCTCGCACGCCTTACTGTAGCATATAACAAATCAAAATACTCATTCAGTGATCATATGGACTACATTGAGTAAAAGCAAGTCTCTCATGTTTTGAAATAAGGCCTTCTGCAATCACCTGCTTTTCTGACGTCATCATCCCTAATGCCTGTAAGACCCCAATGAGCTTCCAGCCAACGCGCTAATGCGGGTCCTATAGGAGGGTCACACATAAGTGCGAACTCTTAATCACTCCCAATACCTCACCTGTACTCTGTGCTTCGCCAGAGACGATATTCAGTTACCTTTGCTCGTGTTTCCGCTTATGTTTTCTGCTATTCATTTCATAAACCCTATCAAACCATCCTAACCTAACTTATTATATATAACAAACAAATACATTCTACAGACCAGTTGTTGTTGTTGTTTAGCGACGTCCCAAAAAGCGAGCTCAGTATAGGGATAAGATAAACAACACGTTCCTCCCATATTTACGATAAATTTGAAGTTAGATAAAGGGAGGTTAGGTCCAGGACGATTGGGTTGATGTGTTAAAACAAAAACACCTACCCAACAATATAGCTACAATATTGAACACAATTCCAAGTTTTAAAGGAGAGGGACTGTTAGGCCCATATCCAAAACAACACTTTTCTATGAATATGGTCACAATGTTCAACAAAGAACCTAGTAGGTTAGGCACAGTGTGGATAGGTTCATATCCAAAACTTCACTTTTCAAAGAAAGTAGATTATATATTCAACAAAGCTCCAAGACTCTTGCAGGTTAGGCATGGGCATTTAGGTTCATATCCAAAAAACATCACTTCTCTGAGTATGTGTCGTATCAGAGGTTAGGTCCAGGTTTAGATGGAATGAGTGAAAATGTGGGTAAAATGGGTTTTGGCTGTGCTATGATACACAACATTTAGGCATATTTGGTGGAAATTGTCTCCAATTTGGTGGCGATAGCTTAAATTTCCCCAACTTTAATCAAACCTGCTAGGTCAGGGATAGGTAAGGCTATGTAGGGTAGGTTGGAATACGTGAAAACTTGGGTAAAATGGTCTTTGGCTGTACTATGCAACAAAACATTTTGGGCATATTTGGTAGAAATTGTTTTAAATTAGGTGGAATTTTGGGGAGTAAGCATAAATTTCACGAAATCAAATCTAGCTTAGGATATGCTAGGTCAGGTTAGGTAAGGCTGTGTAAGGTAAGATGGAATAGGTAAAAAACTTGGGTGAAATGAACTTTGGCTATGCTAGGATACAAAATATTTGGGTAAATTCGGTGGAAATTGGCTTAAATTAGATTGAATTTAAGTGGGAAAGGCATAAATTTTGCCAACTTTAATCAAATCTGATTTTGGATATGCCAGGTGAGGCTGGGTAGGGTTGTCTAGGGCAGGTTGGAATAGGTGAAAACTCAGCTAAAATGGGCTTTGGCCGTGCTATGTTACAAAACCTTTTTGGGTATATTTGGTGGAAATTGTCTTAAATTAGGTCAAATTTATATGGGATAACTTAGATTTCGTCGACTTTAACCAAATTTAGGTTTGGATATGCTAGGATAGGTTAGGTAAGGTTACGTAGGGTAGGATGGAATAGGAGAAAATGTAAGTAAAAATGGACTTTGGTGATGCTATGATACACAACATTTGGATATATTTGGTGGGAATTGTCTTAAATTAGGTCAAATTTAGGTGGGAATAGCTTAAATTTCATCAACTTTAACCAAATCTAGGTTTGGATATGCTAGGTTAGGTTAGGTAAGGTTGCATAGGGTAGGATGGAATAGGAGAAAATGTAGGTAAAAAATGGGCTTTGGCAGTGCTGTGATACACAACATTTGGGGATATTTGGTGGGAATTGTCTTAAATTTGGTCAAATTTATGTGGCATAGCTTAAATTTTACCAACTTGAACTAAATCTAGGTTTGGATATGCTAGGCCAGGTTAGGTGAGGTCGTGTAGGGAAGGACATATATAATATCTTAGGGGTAATGAACTAGCATGTTTATGAAATAGTGTAAATTTTCCTATTTAGGGTTCGAGCTATATGGCCAACTCATGTAATGTATGGACAAAGGTGACAGAGGCTTGTATGTGAGGATATGGGATGCTCATATTTAGTTAGTTTAGCTTTGGCTAGGTTGAATTTAGTCAAATTTGTGTAGTATAAGTATTTTTTTATTTAGATTTAGATGAATTTAGGTTTTAATAGGATGCATTTTTGATAAGATATAGCAAATTTGCTTAAAATTATCATAGAAAATACTGACTTTACCTAACCCCACCTGCCCTAACATAACTAAGGCTACAACAAATAAGTCTGTTAGATGGTTTGCAAAAATAGGGCAAAAATAAATATGGGTGACCTGATTAGAGAGGATGTAACAAGGAAGGTATTAATAAGACATTAAAAACAATGGACATATGTTAGATGAATAGTTTAGCACTAATAATGTTGAAATATTAATGGAAAATTAATGTGTTTTATATTGAGCTCATCGGAAGTCATATGTACCTTTTTTATATGTGAAATTCTGACTTTTGGGGAGTTGGTTAAACTCAGCATATTATAATTAATGTCCTAAATATACCTAGAAAAATGTCATGCAAATTGTGTATTGTTTGATCCAGTTGGTTGTGTTTGTATTTGTACATATATTGCACAATTAATATACTTGTGTATTAATTGTGCAGATTATGTATTTTGCATAAGTTGTATGATTATTGCAATTATGTATTGATTATATTTCTATAAATTGTGTATTGTTTTGTGCAAGTCGTATGTATTAATTGTATATGTTTTTGTATGTGTATTTGTGGAAATTTTCTAGTAGTGTATTTAATGAATATGCGCTAGATATGTATTGTTGAGTTGTGTATTGATTTTATTTTTGAGCAAGTTGTGTAAATGTCGCAATTGTATTTGTGTAAATCGTGTATTTATGCTAGTTGTGTATTTTCATATTTCGGGTAGTTATGTATTGTATGTATTTGTGCTAGATGTGTATTTGTGCTAGATGTGTAATAATTATGAAAGATGTGTAATATATGTGAAAGTTGTGTATTAATTGCGCATGTTGTGTAACTGCATATGGACGAATTGTTTATTTATACCTTTGTGTATTGATTGTCATTGTGCAAGTCGAGTAATTATATAGCAAGTTTTCTTGTATTAATTGTGCAAAGATGTAAAATAATTACACAAACTGTGTAATAATTTTTGTGATAATAGTGCATTTATGCAAGTTGTGTTTTTAATTTGCTGAAGTGGAACTGGTGCAACTGTATTTTTGTGTGCAAATTGTGTATTTTGTGTAAACTCTGTAATCTGAAAAAATAGATCTTAATGGTGTAAGGGTATTTTGGTTTATGAGACAATGTATGGGTATTTTGTGAAAATTATGAATATGAAATTGTGTAGTTTTAGTGAAAGCGCATTTTTGATTGTCTAAATGCATACAAATTTTGATATATTTGTGCAAATACCATACTTTGTGTAAATGTCATACTCTGACTGTACATGCAATATTGTGTAAATGGTATATTTTTGTGTGCAACTGACATATTTTGTATGTAAATGTCATATTTTTTTGTGTGATGATATATTTTGAGTGTAAATAATATATTTTGTGCATAAATGGCATATTTGGTGTGTAAATGCTGTATTTTCTGTGTATGGCATAAATTACATCTGATTAATGGGGAAATGGCAAAAAACTAGGCCATTCTCTATGAATGTATAGGTTGTGGAGTATGTGTAGGTATGCATGATTGTATTTGCGAGTGTTGGTTTAGAAACAAGTTACCTGATTTGCGTAGCAAGACTAGGATTTTTTGAGGTGTAGAAATGATTAGCCTATGAATACAGTGGCTAGCATCCAGCTGAGTTGCTAGATGGATGAATTGAGGTGCGACATTTGGATAGCTATTTGATGGATGTGAGGACAGTTGACTAACCTATAAACACAGCTACGAATCCGCTGGGCTGCCAGATGTGTGGTAACTACTTGTGGATTATAGTACGATATCTAGCTATAGGGTTTCATAATTGCTTAAGTGGAATCCCTTGGTCGTTTAAAGCATAGGGTGGACATGAATATGAATGAGATTGGGTGGAGATATATAGGAGCTGCCTCGTATGGGCCAATAGGACTTCTGCGGTCACCTTTATTCTTATGTTCAGCTTATCTACAATGCTGCCAGATGTACGATTCTGCAAAAATAGCGGTATAACATTGGGTTGCTATTATACTTTTGATCTTAACAGTGCTTAATGATTACAGTTGTGGATGACTAAAATCTATTTTCTTAAACCTCCGATTAGGTTAGGCGGGGATGGTTAGTCTAGTCATTTTTGAATAATAACATCAAATACAGTACATATACAAGTAGGACGCTAAAGACCGCATTGGTCATCTGGTGACGTCATACATAGTTGACCAGTCAGGTGCTGTGATACCTTGACACTTATATGCTAATGGCCAGCAATACCTTATCCATATACTGAGCTCGCTTTTTGGGACGTCGCTAAACAACAACAACAACTGGTCTGTAGAATGTATTTGTTTGTTATATAATAAGTTAGGTTAGGATGGTTTGAGAGGGTTTGATAGGGTTTATGAAATGAATAACAGAAAACATAAGCGGAAACACGAGCAAAGGTAACTGAATATCGTCTCTGGCGAAGCACAGAGTACAGGTGAGGTATTGGGAGTGATTAAGAGTTCGCACTTATGTGTGACCCTCCTATAGGACCCGCATTAGCGCGTTGGCTGGAAGCTCATTGGGGTCTTACAGGCATTAGGGATGATGACGTCAGAAAAGCAGGTGATTGCAGAAGGCCTTATTTCAAAACATGAGACTTGCTTTTACTCAATGTAGTCCATATGATCACTGAATGAGTATTTTGATTTGTTATATGCTACAGTAAGGCGTGCGAGGCATGTTTTTTGAGCGAATGTGAGATGTGCATATATATTTATGCACGTGCATATACATTTATGCGTTTATGCAGCAATATTGGATTACCAATGAAATCGCATTGAAGTCACCATGCCTGGCAAGGGACTGTTTTCATAGAAATGGTTGATAGTTGGTTTCCATTTTTATTTTACCATATGCTCAATAAGCAATCTCCAAAGAAAGATGGACAAAGCTTAAATTTCATTCTCTAGAAAGGCGAGGAAATAGATGTGACATGATAGAGGTGTGACTGAATGGTCATAGTAAAGGGGTATATTAATAACCTATTAAACGTATCAACATGAAACAGAACAGGAATAAATTGGATAGGTTGTAGATTTAGAAAAGACCTGGGTAAATACAGGTAACAAGGGACGAACTCGAAAATACACATAACTTCTTGCAGTGCTGCTCCCCTTTGTTTCATATGAATGGATTTCATTCCTATGCTCAATAAACGTTCCTTGGCCAGACATGCTATTTCAGTAAACTGACTTAAGAACATAAGAACAAAGGTAACTGCAGAAGGCCTATTGGCCCATACGAGGCAGCTCCTATCTATAACCACCCAATCCCACTCATATACTTGTCCAACCTACGCTTGAAATAATCGAGGGACCCCACCTCCACCATGTTACGCGGTAATTGGTTCCACAAATCAACAACCCTGTTACTGAACCAGTATTTACCCAAGTCTTTCCTAAATCTAAACTTATCCAATTTATACCCATTGTTTCGTGTTCTGTCTTGTGTTGATACTTTTAATACCCTATTAATATCCCCTTTGTTATGTCCATTCATCCACTTGTAAACCTCTATCATGTCACCCCTAACTCTTCGCCTTTCCAGTGAATGCAATTTAAGCTTTGTTAATCTTTCTTCATATGAAAGATTTCTAATTTGGGGAATTAACTTTGTCATCCTACGCTGGACACGTTCAAGTGAATTTATATCCATTCTATAGTACGGCGACCAAAACTGAACTGCATAATCTAAATGGGGCCTAACCAGAGCAAGATATAGCTGAAGAACCACACCAGGTGTCTTGTTACTAACGCTTTGATTAATAAATCCCAGTGTCCTATTCGCCTTATTACGAACATTCATGCATTGATCCTTTTGTTTTAAATTCTTACTAATCATAACTCCCAGATCCCTTTCGCAATCCGACTTCGCAATCTCAACACCATCTAGCTCGTATCTTGTAACTCTATCATCATTACCCAGCCTCAAAACTCTACATTTATCAGCATTAAACTGCATCTGCCAATCTTTTGACCATTCTAAAACCCTATTTAGATCAACTTGAAGTGATAGCGAGTCTTCTTCCGTGTTGATTTCCCTACGATTTTTGTATCATCTGCAAATTTGCAGATGTTGCTACTCAAACCTGAATCTAAATCATTTATATATATTTATAAACAACAGAGGTCCCAGGACAGAGCCCTGAGGTACTCCACTACAACATTATCCCACTCTGACTTAACCCCATTTATACTAACTCTCTGTTTCCTTTGGAATAGCCATGCCCTAATCCAACTTAATATAGCACCCCCAATACCATGACCTTCTATATTTTTGAATTAGTCTTTCATGTGGCACTGTATCAAAAGCTTTGCTAAAGTCAAGGTACACAACATCACAATCCTTACCACTATCAACTGCCTCAACTATGCTGGAATAAAAAGTTAGCAAATTTGTTAAACATGAACGGCCATTTGTAAAACCATGTTGCGACTCATTTATTAATTTATGTTTTTCAAGATGGAGACGAATTGTATTTGCAATTATTGATTCAAGTAACTTTCCCACAATAGACGTTAGGCTAATTGGCCGATAGTTTGACGCAAGTGATCTACCTCCTTTCTTAAAAATTGATACCACATTAGCTACCTTCCATGACTCTGGCACTCTGCCTAACTCTATTGATTTATTAAATATGGTAGACAGTGGCTCGGAAAGCTCCTCTTTGCATTCTTTAAGCACCCTGGCAAACACTTCATCCGGCCCTGGGGATTTGTTTGGTTTTAGTTTTACTAATTGTTTAATTACATCCTCCCTGGTAACTGCTAAACTAGTCAACCTGTCCTCATCCCCACCCACATAGACTTGTTCGGCTGAAGGCATATTGTTAAGTTCTTCTTTAGTAAATACAGATATAAAATATTTGTTAAAAATACTACTCATCTCCTTGTCATTATCCGTTATTTGACCTGTCTCAGATTTTAATGGACCTATCCTTTCCCTAGTCTTAGTTCGATATAACTGAAAAAACCCTTTAGGTTTTGACTTTGCTTGCTTTGCTATGCGAACTTCATAGTTTCATTTTGCTTTCCTAATCTCTTTTTTAACATTTCTAACCAGTTGTATGAATTCCTGTTCTAAACTGACTTCCCCATTCTTAATCCTTTTGTACAAGTTCTCTTTTTACCTATAAGGTTCTTTAAATTATTTGTTATCCAATTTGGGTCATTAGTATTCGATCTATTCAATTTGTATGGTATATACTACGTTCCTGTGCTTTGTTTAGAATATTCTTAAATAAGTTATATATTAAATCCACATCGAAATCCCCTTTTAATCACCTGTCGCTGGTTTCACGTCTCGCTCCAAGACTTATTCAGGGAAGATGAAGACTGGCCAGCTGATGACGTCATTTGTCCATTAGCGATCCCTGTGCATGGGTCACCGGGGTAACGAAATTTGACTATGACAGAGACCGGCCTTTTAATCCCATTGAGCTAAATGGCAGGGACCCATAGAGCAACTTGCAGAAAATCCGTGATGCTACTACCGGTCATGGAGAAAAAATCGAGAAAACCCAATGGCCAGTGACCGGCATGGAGAAATATAGCCGGTACTTGTCATACTTTATACTACTTGCTCCAGGTATGCTCCAAGTATACTGCAGGTATGCTCCAGGTATACTGCAGGTATGCTCCAGGTATACTGCCGGTATGCTCCAGGTATACTACAGGTATGCTCCAGGTATACTGCAGGTATGCTCCAGGTATACTGCAGGTATGCTCCAGGTATACTGCAGGTATGCTCCAGTATACTGCGGGTATGCTCCATGTATACTGCAGGTATGCTCCAGGTATACTGCAGGTATGCTCCAGGTATACTGCCGGTATGCTCCAGGTATACTGCAGGTATGCTCCAGGTATACTGCAGGTATGCTCCAGGTATACTGCAGGTATGCTCCAGGTATACTGTGGGTATGCTCCAGGTATACTGCAGGTATGCTCCATGTATACTGCAGGTATACTGCAGGTATGCTCCAGGTATACTGCAGGTATGCTCCAGGTATACTGCAGGTATGCTTCAGGTATACTGCAGATATGCTCCAGGTATTCTGAAGGTACGCTCCAGGTATTCTGGAGGTATGTTTCAGGTATGTTCCAGATATACTGCAGGTATGCTCCAGGTATACTGCAGGTATGCTCCAGGTATACTACCGGTATGCTCCAGGTATACTGCAGGTATGCTCCAGTATACTGCAGGTATGCTCCAGTATACTGCAGGTATGCTCCAGGTATACTGCAGGTATGCTCCAGGTATACTGCAGGTAGGCTCCAGTATAGTGCAGGTATGCTCCAGGTATAGTGCATGTATGCTCCAGGTATTCTGAAGGTATGCTCCAGGTATTCTGGAGGTATGTTTCAGGTATGTTTCCAGGTATACTGCAGGTATGCTCCAGATATACTGCAGGTATGCTCCAGGTATACTGCAGGTATGCTCCAGGTATACTGCAGGCATGTTCCAGATATTCTGCAGGTATGCTCCAGGTATAATGCAGGTATGTTTTCAGGTATGCTGCAGGTATACTGCAGGTATACTGCAGGTATGCTCCAGGAATGCTACAGGTATGCACTATACCTGCAGTATACCTGCAGGTATACTGCAGATATGCTCCAGGTATGCTCTAGGTGTACACCAGGTATGCTCCAGGAAGGAAGGGGAGTATACAGTTGTCACACACACACACACATACACACACACACACACACCACACACACACACACACACACACACACACACACACACACACACACACACACACACACACACACACACAGGTATGCTCCACATACACTCCACACACTGGAGTTTAACACCATAAATGTAAAGTTATGGAAATGGGATCAGGTGACAGGAGACCAAAGGGACAGTACACAATGAAGGGGAACAGCCTACCTGTAACGATTCGAGAAAGAGACCTGGGAGTGGATGTGACACCTAATCTAACTCCTGAGGCACATATAAATAGGATAACGACAGCAGCGTACTCTACACTGGCGAAAATTAGAACTTCATTCAGAAACCTAAATGAGGAAGCTTTTAGGGCGCTTTACACTGCCTACGTGAGACCCGTCTTAGAGTATGCCGCGCCATCATGGAGCCCCCACCTGAAGAAACACATAAAGAAACTGGAGAAGGTTCAGAGGTTTGCGACGAGGCTTGTCCCAGAGCTACGAGGGATGGGATATGAAGAGCGGCTGAAGGAACTGAACCTTACGACACTAGAGAAAAGAAGGGAGAGAGGAGATATGATAGGGACATATAAAATACTCAGGGGAATTGACAAAGTGGAAATAGATGAAATGTTCACACTTAATAATAACAGAACGAGGGGACATGGGTGGAACTGGAAACTCAGATGAGTCACAGAGATGTTAGGAAGTTTTCTTTTAGCGTGAGAGTATAGTAGAAAAATGGAATGCACTTGGGGAACAGGTTGTGGAAGCAAAACTATTCATACTTTTAAAACTAGGTATGATAGGGAAATGGACAGGAGTCATTGCTGTAAACAACCGATAGCTAGAAAGGCGGGATCCAACGAGTCAATGCTCGACCTGCAAGCACATATAGGTGAGTACATATAGGTGAGTACACACACACACACACACACACACACACACACGGTAAACAACCGATGCTCGAAAGGCGGGATCCAAGAGTCAATGCTCGATCCTGCAGACACAACTAGGTGAGTTCACACACCACACACACACACACACACACACACACCACACCACACACACACACACACACACACACACACACACACACACACACACACACACACACACACACACACCACACACACACACACACACACACACACACACACACAC
>NC_059602.1:0-57500 GCF_020424385.1 Procambarus clarkii
ATAGGTACCTGGGAGTTACACAGCTGCTACGGGCTGTTTCCTGGAAGGTGTGTAACAAAAGGAGGCCTGGTCGAGGACCGGGCCGCGGGGATGCTAAGCCCCGAAATCATCTCAAGATAACCTCAAGATAAGATAGCATTATGCAGACGACACAACAATAAGTTAAGTGTAAAAAAAAATAATAAAGACACAGAAACACCAGAAATATTCTTTAATAGTAAATACAGTTTGGTCACAGCCGAAAGGTCTCGGGTTCAATTCCCGCGGCAGGACCTAACCGTTTGAGCAATATTTTCCTCTCGTCTGATAACGGTTTACCAAGCACTAAATATGTATACCCAAGGATTTAGGCAACTGTTGTGGGTTGCATCGTGAGGAAGGTCAATAGCTCAGCCTAGGTGGGACTTGGATATAAGCCCACAAGACCCGCGTCCCAGACCACCGCAATTATTTTTATATATTGAATTTTATTGACGTGAGGAATGTTTGAGTGCCGCCTACCCGTCCCGGGATCCCGTTTTCTTTGTTGCTGTGTCTGGGGCCAGATATTCGGTAATGAGTTTGTAAACTGTGTTTACCTCGTATTGTATTCTCTGTTCCATTGTTTACTTTGTCTCTCTCTCTCTCCCTCCCCCCTTTTCTTCCCCCTTCCCTCTCCCCCTCTCTTCCCCTCCCCCTTTCTTCCCCTCCCCCTTTCTTCCCCTCCCGCCTTTTCTTCCCCTCTTTCTTCCCTACCCCTTTCTTCCCCTCCCCCTTTCTTCCCCTCCCCCTTTCTTCCCCTCCCCTTTCTTCCCCTCCCCCTTTTCTTCCCTCCCCCTTTTCTTCCCCTCTCCCATTTCTTCCCCTCCCCCTTTCTTCCCTCCCCCTTTCTTCCCCTCCCCCTTTCTTCCCCTCCCCCCTTTTCTTCCCCTCTTCCTTTTTCTTCCCCTTCCCCCTTTCTTCTCCTTCCCCCTTTCTTCCCCCCTCCCCCTTTTCTTCCCCCCTCCCCCTTTTCTTCCCCGCTCCCCCTTTTCTTCCCCGCCTCCCTTTTTTTCCCTCCTCCCTTTCCCCCCCCCCCCTCCCCCCTGCACATACATTAGCACCGATAGCCAGTGGGAACCCCCCCCCCCCGGGCGTAGTTGGGTAATTCCAACCAGGCGATGAGGCGTTCCGATTGGCTAAACCACGGTAAACCAAACGACCAATGAACGTCGCTTTCGTTTTACCCGAGGAATTAATGTCGGTGTAAAATGTATTGTTAGGAGGCCGTTTAACCAGGTTCTATCACTGTGGCTTTTATCAGAGGTTCGCTGTGGATTACTCTATTTTTTTTTTTTTTTTTTTTTTTTTTTTTTTTTTTTTTTTTTTTTTTGCTTGCTGTCATCTGTAATTTGTTTCATGCAGTGCTTGCTGTCATCTGTAATTTGTTTCATGCAGTGCTTGCTGTCATCTGTAATTTGTTTCATGCAGTGCTTGCTGTCATCTGTAATTTGTTTCATGCAGTGCTTGCTGTCATCTGTAATTTGTTTCATGCAGTGCTTGCTGTCATCTGTAATTTGTTTCATGCAGTGCTTGCTGTCATCTGTAATTTGTTTCATGCAGTGCTTGCTGTCATCTGTAATTTGTTTCATGCAGTGCTTGCTGTCATCTGTAATTTGTTTCATGCAGTGCTTGCTGTCACCTGTAATTTGTTTCATGCAGTGCTTGCTGTCATCTGTAATTTGTTTCATGCAGTGCTTGCTGCCATCTGTAATTTGTTTCATGCAGTGCTTGCTGTCATCTGTAATTTGTTTCATGCAGTGCTTGCTGTCACCTGTAATTTGTTTCATGCAGTGCTTGCTGTCATCTGTAATTTGTTTCATGCAGTGCTTGCTGTCACCTGTAATTTGTTTCATGCAGTGCTTGCTGTCACCTGTAATTTGTTTCATGCAGTGCTTGCTGTCATCTGTAATTTGTTTCATGCAGTGCTTGCTGTCACCTGTAATTTGTTTCATGCAGTGCGAGTTGATTTATTTGGTTGAGAAGTTTGTGGAGAGTTTTCTGGTGTATTTTAAACGTTTTTGGTTTGGGATAATATGGTGATGATTTTTGGAACTAATTTAGCTGTCGGGGAGCGAGCAACACCGCCCCGTCTGTCGGGATGGTTGCAATAAACGCCCTGTTATTGCAAATGCACAAGTAAAGTGCACACATGCACGCACGCACCCACGCACACGCACGCACACACACACACACACACACACACACACACACACACACACACACACACACACACACACACACACACACACACACACACACACACAAACACACAGATGACGGTTGAGAGGCGGGACCAAAGAGCCAGAGTTCAACCCCCGCAAGCACAATTAGGTGAGTACACACAGCTGCCTTTGCCATAAGATAAAACAGACTTAAAACAACTTGGTTAAAGTTGAGCGACCATCAGACCGAAAGACTCCAACCAACCCAGCAACTGCGCGAGTGTAAACAGCTGACGGGGCGTGAAAACGGAGGCTTCAACAAACTAGCTTTAGTTACATCCGGAATGCAAACAATGGCGACTTTTTTTTGTCATTAACATTCAAGAAATTATTTTTTGGTGCCCCGTCTCCCTTGAGTAAACGCAGCACATGAGTGATGATCATTCAACACCTTGAAGACATTATTCACAGTTGAATGATCTCTTTTTGTCAACTTCTTTTTATAGTGGACGAGAATGGCGGCTACTTTCTTGTACGACCACAGCGCGCCCTGAGGGCGCTGGCCTCTTGTGTACGACCACAGCTGGCCCGTGAGGGCGCTGGCCTCTTGTGTACGGCCACAGGTCGCTGGCCTCTTGTGTACGGCCACAGGTCGCCCTGAGGGCGCTGGCCTCTTGTGTACGGCCACAGCTGGCCCTGAGGGCGCTGGCCTCTTGTGTACGACCACAGCTGGCCATGAGGACGCTGGCCTCTTGTGTACGGCCACAGCTGGCCCTGAGGGCGCTGGCCTCTTGTGTACGACCACAGCTGGCCCGTGAGGGCGCTGGCCTCTTGTGTACGACCACAGCTGGCCCTGAGGGCGCTGGCCTCTTGTGTACGGCCACAGCTGGCCCTGAGGGCGCTGGCCTCTTGTGTACGACCACAGGTCCCCATGAGGGCGCTGGCCTCTTGTGTACGGCCACAGGTCGCCCTGAGGGCGCTGGCCTCTTGTGTACGGCCACAGCTGGCCCTGAGGGCGCTGGCCTCTTGTGTACGACCACAGCTGGCCCGTGAGGGCGCTGGCCTCTTGTGTACGGCCACAGCTGGCCCTGAGGGCGCTGGCCTCTTGTGTACGACCACAGCTGGCCCGTGAGGGCGCTGGCCTCTTGTGTACGACCACAGCTGGCCATGAGGACGCTTTCCTCTTGTGTACGGCCACAGCTGGCCCTGAGGGCGCTGGCCTCTTGTGTACGGCCACAGCTGGCCCTGAGGGCGCTGGCCTCTTGTGTACGACCACAGCTGGCCCTGAGGGTGCTGGCCTCTTGTGTACGACCACAGCTGGCCCGTGAGGGCGCTGGCCTCTTGTGTACGGCCACAGCTGGCCCTGAGGGCGCTGGCCTCTTGTGTACGGCCACAGCTGGCCCTGAGGGTGCTGGCCTCTTGTGTACGACCACAGCTGGCCCGTGAGGGCGCTGGCCTCTTGTGTACGACCACAGCTGGCCCTGAGGGCGCTGGCCTCTTGTGTACGACCACAGCTGGCCCTGAGGGCGCTGGCCTCTTGTGTACGACCACAGCTGGCCCTGAGGGCGCTGGCCTCTTGTGTACGGCCACAGCTGGCCCTGAGGGCGCTGGCCTCTTGTGTACGGCCACAGCTGGCCATGAGGGCGCTGGCCTCTTGTGTACGGCCACAGCTGGCCATGAGGGCGCTGGCCTCTTGTGTACGACCACAGCTGGCCCGTGAGGGCGCTGGCCTCTTGTGTACGACCACAGCTGGCCATGAGGACGCTGGCCTCTTGTGTACGGCCACAGCTGGCCCTGAGGGCGCTGGCCTCTTGTGTACGGCCACAGCTGGCCATGAGGGCGCTGGCCTCTTGTGTACGACCACAGCTGGCCCGTAAGGGCGCTGGCCTCTTGTGTACGGCCACAGCTGGCCATGAGGGCGCTGGCCTCTTGTGTATATACCCGCGGCAAGCCACGAGAGCGCGGGTTCAACAGCGTTACCAAAGTGGGTGACCATCATAGCAGTAGAGGTTGAATGTTTAAATCATTATATTTACTGCTATAGAGTACCTAGTCAGCTGTGGTGGAGAGAGAGAGAGAGAGAGAGAGAGAGAGAGAGAGGAGAGAGAGAGAGAGAGAGAGAGAGGGAGAGAGAGAGAGAAGAGGAGAGAGGGAGAGAGAGAGAGAGAGAGAGAGAGAGAGAGAGAGAGAGGGAGAGAGAGAGAGAGAGAGAGAGAGAGAGAGAGAGAAAGAGAGAGAGATGTGTGTGAAGTACATGTGTGGGGGGAAGTGTACTGGGATGTTATGGGTCAAATGGAATTTGTGCAGTCGAAGTTGACAATACAGTCAACTGCGGGCCGCTCCAAGCAACAGCCTGGTGGACCAAACTCTCACAAGTCAAGCCTGACCTCAGGCCGGGCTTCGGGAGTAGAAGAACTCCCAGAACCCCATCAAGCAGGTATCAAACAGGTATCAAGTCAGCCATAGAAGGAAAGTGGCTGAGTGGAATGAGATCCCTGGTTTAGGAGATGTCACGAGTGGCGGCTCAAACTCTTGTATATGGCTAGAGAGATGATGGTGTGGTATGGACGTGAACAAACTGCAGTTAGAGCCGAAGGAATTGATAATATGAGAAGCATGTGTGATAGGAAAAAAATTACAGCAAGGAATGAAAGTCAGGGAAAGATATGAAGTGCAAAAGTCAAATGAATCGCACGATTGAGGAGGGCGTCTTGAGATGCTTTGGGCGTGTTGAAGGAGTCACTGGTGATGACCCGGTGAGTGGTGTGAGGGTAGGCGGCGGGGAAGGCAGTTTGCAACATCTGCTGATGTAGAGTTGACTAAATGTAAACTCTGTCAGCAGAACTATTCGCGTGCTTTGCGTCATTATATAATGGAATGTGAAAAAATCGAGGAATTTAGAGATAACATCATCAATGGTCTCCAAGAGAAATGTGTAAGTACTTCATTCATAATGATGTACTGCCGGGAATCTTAGCGAAGTATCCAAAATTTGCTTACTGTAGGTGCAGCCTGCACATGACTGTAAAGCTGCCGCCCAGTTGGGTGGGTGTGGAGCACATGACTGTAAAGCTGCCGCCCAGTTGGGTGGGTGTGGAGCACATGACTGTAAAGCTGCCGCCCAGTTGGGTGGGTGTGCAGCAAGACTAGTAACTGTATGACTCACCATAGATGTAAAGTGCCTTGTATAGTGACTGTTGTGAGCCTCTTGTTGACTCACTTGTGATGCAAAAAGATTATCGATATGTATAAATATTTGTGTAAATGATTGTATATATATATATATATATATATATATATATATATATATATATATATATATATATATATATATATATATATATATATATATATATATATATATACATATGTCGTACCTAGTAGCCAGAACTCACTTCTCAGCCTACTATGCAAGGCCCGATTTGCCTAATAAGCCAAGTTTTCATGAATTAATTGTTTTTCGACTACCTAACCTACCTAACCTAACCTAACCTAACTTTTTCGGCTACCTAACCCAACCTAACCTATAGAGATAGGTTAGGTTAGGTTAGGTAGGGTTGGTTAGGTTCGGTCATATATCTACGTTAATTTTATCTCCAATAAGAAACAAATGACCTCATACATAATGAAATGGGTAGCTTTATCATTTCATAAGAATAAAATTAGAGAAAATATATTAATTCATGAAAACTTGGCTTATTAGGCAAATTGGGCCTTGCATAGTAGGCTGAGAAGTGAGTTCTGGCTACTAGGTACGACACATACATATATATATATATATATATATATATATATATATATATATATATATATATATATATATATATATATATATATATATATATATAACTTTAGAACACTTTCCCAACAGGAGACTCGAACCCTAGCCAGCACAGAAGCCTTCCAGCAACTGGCATAACAGGTACGCCTTAACCCTCTCCACCACCTGCTCAGACCCTTAAAAGAGATGGTAATTTCGGAGTATTTAAATACACCAAAGATCAACACCTCTCAAGAGCACTAGAGCAAGTGAGGGGTCATTTAGACGTTAATTTCATCAAGTCCCTGTTAATATGGGAAGACACAGTGTCTATGCTTAAGGCACAACTCTCCTAAACACGAGAGTGAAGTATACAACTTTAGAACACTTTCCCAACAGGAGACTCGAACCCTAGCCAGCACAGAAGCCTTCCAGCAACTGGCATAACAGGTACGCCTTAACCCTCTCCACCACCTGCTCAGACCTTAAAAGAGATGGTAATTTCGGAGTATTTAAATACACCAAAGATCAACACCTCCCAAGAGCACTAGAGCAAGTGAGGGGTCATTTAGACGTTAATTTCATCAAATTAACGTCAGGTTAGGAAAGTGTTCTAAAGTTGTATACTTCACTCTCGTGTTTAGGAGAGTTGTGCCTTAAGCATAGACACTGTGTCTTCCCATATTAACAGGGACTTGATGAAATTAACGTCTAAATGACCCCTCACTTGCTCTAGTGCTCTTGGGAGGTGTTGATCTTTGGTGTATTTAAATACTCCGAAATTACCATCTCTTTTAAGGGTCTGAGCAGGTGGTGGAGAGGGTTAAGGCGTACCTGTTATGCCAGTTGCTGGAAGGCTTCTGTGCTGGCTAGGGTTCGAGTCTCCTGTTGGGAAAGTGTTCTAAAGTTGTATACTTCACTCTCGTGTTTAGGAGAGTTGTGCCTTATATATATATATATATATATATATATATATATATATATATATATATATATATATATATATATATATATATGGAGAGGAAAAGATTAAAGTATTCAGTGAGAATCCACAAGGTCTTCTCTGAACACTATTTATTTTCTTCTTCGAGGATGTGGGTCCCTTTAATTAAACCAGTGGTGGTACCCCTATATATATATATATATATATATATATATATATATATATATATATATATATATATATATAATGTATGTACATGTACATATAACATTAACAATTGTGTAACTAGCTTCAAAAGATTGTCACTTGCTTAGCTAAACGAACTCTGGGGTTCAGTTCCTGAACCCATGATGTGCCTCTGTAACCCTTTACACCACCGCCCACGGGATGGGTATGGGGTGCATAATAAAAAAGAAATTGAATTGGGTGGAAGCCTTATATAAGGCGAAAGATAATGTATATAACACCTTACATCATGTTTATATTATGTATATGACTGTTTATGTGAAGTAATGTATGCCAGGTTCCATTAACCGGTGGATTACTCCCCTTCTTATGTACTGTAGATGTACTCGTGTACTCTCAAGTAGTCACTCTAGAGGACTGCTAGAGTGAGGCAACATACGTTTATCCCTCATGATATGGGTCAGTGTATTTGTAATGTTTTTGTAATTTAAGGTTTATAACCCACAGTGATGCCTCTCACCCTATTGTGATGTGATGGAAGGGCTTGTAAATCATGATGAATATGGTCTAGGTGACGGACCCTGTGATGAGCTCCGTTATGTGACTTGTAGACTGGGCTGGTGCAGGACCCAGGAGAGTGATGGTGGAGTGGGCGGTGGGCGGTGATGGAGGAGTGGGCGGTGGGCGGTGATGGAGGAGTGGGCGGTGGGCGGTGATGGAGGAACGGGAGGTGGGTCATGGTGGGTATACTTGCAGCCATCAACATATAGACTACCTGCAACATTATATATATTACATCATGGCGGGAAGAGCATCACGCAAGCCATGTCTTCATAGCTCAAGTGGCTGAAGATCTCCCCTGGGAATATTGGCAGTAACCTGAGGCTCCATGTTCCCATTGATGGCTCGTGGGTCTGGCTAATTATGAGAATAAATTAATCTAGATCTATAAAATAGGATGTCTGTCTGGCCCAAGGTGGGAGGCCAGACTCTTCAGGATAGACTCGCCCAACTTTGCACGGGGATTTGAGGATGGAGAGTCGTGGTCGGTCCCATTGCCGACCCCTTACCCCTTAAACGGGGATCAGCTTCCATGGTGACCCCCATTAAGTTTGGAGATGTGTAGTATACGCTGAGTCTATTGAACTTCATGATGTTTCGTGTTTGTATCCTCATAATGCTTAAGTCCACTACGGGCTCACCATAGCCCGTGCTACTTGGAACTTTTTGTTCCAGATAGCAAATCTTAAACAACATCATCATAATGCTTCCAAAAGTTATCTCATGCACATCACCTATGAACCCATCCCTGCCCTTGTGTGGCAGTGCACAATAGAAAGTTGTTTTCACATATCCATACATTAAAACATTGATTGTAACCATGATAAATATATGCTTCAGCCTACAGTTTAGACCTATTGTCTTATGTATGACCCTCCGTCCTGCGTGACAGTGAATACCAGCATTATCCTCACTTTAATTAATAAGACTTTATCAAAATCCTCAGATTAAGCAAAATTGTAATTAATTTTGTCAATAAAAATAATAATAAATACCATCCTGCGAGACGGGGATTTGACGCTACGTAACTCTTCATGTAGTCTAGGGGGTAGCAGCGTAAATGTAGTTATCTTTATACATGATGATAACAAAAGAAGTCATTGCGACTCTTATGGCTGACGTTGGTGAGACGCAGCGCTCCGGGGCACACGAACGTTCATACGTCAGACGGCTGGTTGTTGTTGTGCTATGTCTAGCAAATATCTGCTAGAAATACACGCCCGTACGTGGCCAAATACCTGGCCCATGTACTTAACAGAATTTCTTGGGGATCAGTGGTATTGTAGTAGTGAATAGAGGCATTTTCTTCGACACTGATGTGTATATAGGACCTTCCCCAAGACCCCTATGTCTATAGCACCTTCCCCAAGACCCCTATGTTTATAGGACCTTCCCCAAGACCCCTATGTCTATAGGACCTTCCCCAAGACCCCTATGACTATAGGACCTTCCCCAAGACCCCTATGTCTATAGGACCTTCCCCAAGACCCCTATGTCTATAGCACCTTCCCCAAGACCCCTATGTCTGTAGGACCTTCCCCAAGACCCCTATGTTTATAGGACCTTCCCCAAGACCCCTATGTTTATAGGACCTTCCCCAAGACCCCCTATGTCTATAGCACCTTCTCCAAGACCCCTATGTCTATTGCACCTTCCCCAAGACCCCTATGTTTATAGGACCTTCCCCAAGACCCCTATGTCTATAGCACCTCCCCCTAGACACCTATGTCTATAAGACATTTTTCCTGGCCGAACAGTGGCAGTCAGTCAGAAGCCTTGCTTAGCGAAAGCAATCAAGAGTGCAAGCAAGCACTCTTGATTGCTTGGCCTGTTGGGCGTGGTCTGGTGGCTGCAACCCTTCCTCCGAATAGACAGTACGTTCTAATACTAAATGTAATAAGTACATTCCTGACTGTCTGCATAGTACATAATTACACTTATTGTGCTGTTACATTTTCTTACTCTTATAATCTCCTCATTTTCTGTTAATACACTTCAAATTTATAGGTTCAAGTTGTCGTATTTAATCCCATATGCACAAATTTTAATTATAAAGAATTTCGTTTTCAGTTTTATTAAATAATAGAGATTTTATACAAATTTTTAAAATATCCTGACTTACTTTATAATTTATTGAAAGACTTTAGTTTTGTTTTATTAGTTTTATACAATTGTAATATCAATATAGGTTAAGGTTAAGTACTAATTGTAATTAAGAAGCATTTTAAATTTTTTAGATTTTGCCCCGAGGGGCGAGTTTATTGGGCAGCGTCACTCATCTTGTGAGTGGACATACCGCCATAGTGACAGTATTGGGCAGCGCCACTCATCCTGTGAGTGGACACACCGCCATAGTGACAGTATTGGGCAGCGTCACTCATCTTGTGAGTGGACATACCGCCATAGTGACAGTATTGGGCAGCGCGACACTCATCTTGTGAGTGGACACACCGCCATAGTGACAGTATTGGGCAGCGCGACACTCATCTTGTGAGTGGACACACCGCCATAGTGACAGTATTGGGCACCACCACTCATCCTGGGAGTGGACACACCGCCATAGCAGCATGTACAACACTCCCCAATAGGAAGAAAACCCGCTGGGTTGTTCATCCTGTCACTTGTACCCAGACACAGCTGGGAGTAATAAATGCTATTTACATGCTTGTCCTCCTACACTGCCAAGGTTAGGTTAGGTCGTAGTTTTCTATACAGCTTTTCAGGTAAACTCTAATATTCACAATATTTTGGTGCGATGCTGGCGATTAAGTGTATTTATATACTATGCCGATAGTCAGGATTGTACTTATTACATTTAGTATTAAAACGAACTGTCTATTCGGAGGATGGGCTGGTGGCTGCCCCGGGGGAGGGGGGGGCGATCTGGTGGTTGATAAGGGGAGGGTCACGAGGACGTGTCTAGTCGCGCCGAGGTCAGCCAAGGTCATCCAAGGTCACCCGGCCAGAAATGAATCCATCTGGTCGGGCCGTTTGGGTGCGTACCCCGTCAACTAATTATTGCTTACTGAGGTGTTCTGGGTATTGAAGATGGGCGTGGGTGGTGGTGGTAGTGGGCGTGGGTGGTGGTGGTAGTGGGCGTGGGTGGTGGTGGTAGTGGGCGTGGGTGGTGGTGGTGGGCGTGAGTGGTGGTAGTGGGCGTGGGTGGGTTACAGTCAGGACGCATGAGTGTTGTCAGAGCCAAGCAGAAGCTCAACCGTCTTGGTGTTGGTTAATCAGTGCTTCGAAGTTGATTACTTTTAAGGTTGTCTTGCCTAGTAACTCGTACCTGTCGCCTCTGGGACTAGTCTGGTCGCATATTTCTGGAGTTTATGCAGCTTCGTTGTGCGTTTAACGAGATAAAGACTCATATTCATATTCTTGAATATACTCCGCATATCCAAGAATTATTTTCATAGGTGGTGAAGTAGATTCGTCATTATTCCTTGCTCAGATTTTCAAGGCAGTGGTGATATCAATTTATTAAGTTGGCTTCGGGAGACGGGTTCGGCGTGATATCAACACCCAGGTCTTTATCCCTGATTCTTGAAAGTTTTTACTCTCCCATTTGATATCTCGTGCCCAACCTGTTCTCACCTTTATTACATTTTACACTGTAGTACAGGCTGGAGCCTCATATTCTTGTCATGATCTGACGTATGCGGTGTATTGTACTTTGATTTCATTTTCATTTTTTTTAATGCCGTCCTCATGTTCGGTAGTCTCGTATTTCTCACCGCTGATGTTATTTGATGTGTGTGTGTCTCTCTTACAAGAAGGCTTGTATTGTGTTACCTTCCCGGTGTTTTCTTTATTCTTGTAGCTTTCTCTCAAGTTCGGCTTGCTAACCGTCAAGCTCCGGAACTTAGTTACTTAACTACTTCCCCTCAGACTTGGCAGGCACCACTCACCTGGCTTGACAGCTTCCTGTCATCGGTGACCTCACCTTCCGGTCGTGAAGACACTTAAGAGTCTGCTGAGTGGCAGGCAAGTGCCATCGTCTGAGCGTCAACAGCTGCCGGCGGCGTGTCCTTGACAGCCCAGCAGAGGCGAACGTGTTACTAGTACCAACTGATAGCCTCTATAGTGGTACTTGACAGCCAATTACTCTGTTTAGAGATTACCAGAGATTGATCCGAGTGAGCTTGAACTAACCGCCGCTGGGTAGTTCACCTGAGGATTAATTAATTAATTAGTTCACATGAGGACTTTCTATTGGTAACAAATGTGTGTCACTCTCAGAGTACAAGAGAAGAGTGGGTGTGGTCAGAGACTGTGGTGCGGGGAATGGTGTATCTGGGAAGACCACAAGGTACTCAAGGTAGGTATAAACACGAGTGCCGGCAGGTAGAGTGCCACTTGAGTACTCGCGAGTGTGTTTACCCAACATCAGCCCAGAATGTGGCACAGTGCCACTTGCGTGCCAGTGAAGTGGCTTCCGATTTTGAGCACCTCTTAACAATTCCCCCCCCCCCCCACCACGCTTCAGAAGTGCTTCATTTAAGGGTTGATTAGATGGAGGAAATAAGGGAGGAGAGAAACACTTCGGTTCGACAACCGGTTCTCTCACCACTCCGTAAAAAATACAACTATTTTGCCTAACTAGTAACGTACAAACCCAAGTAACCCACCTAACCCATCGAAGCCAATGCATAAAAAAAACATCAATACTATGATTCTTTAATTCTTTTTTTTACTAATCCGTCGAAATTTTAGCAGATTGGTCGATTCCGTAAAAAATACATCGTGGTAGATGAGAGGGCAGGTCGGGGGCGGGGTGGGCTTCTTGAGTCATACACAGGCACTACCTGGCACTACTTGGCACCAGGGATACGTTACTTCAATTGTTACAATTTGTCGCGAATCATGTCAGACTTATCCCTGGAAACACAAACCGAAACTGTCCCTATTTTCCGCTTGTTACAACTTGTAATAAAGTTGTTACATCTTGGCTTAACGTGTTTATGACGTATTAGAACGTTGTTACAACTTGCTATATTGGTTGTTATAACTGGTTAGGAGGGGTTAAAACTTGTTCGAACGTTGTACCAACGTCGTAGTTTCGGTGTGTGTTTGGCGGGATAGAAGCAGCTGTCTGCAAATTACCGGCAATACACATTTTCTAATTAGCGTCCTTATTAGTATAGAATTTTATATTTTGTTTTTGTAATCTAATTATTTTGTGTACGATTTCTAGAAAGCGATTTACTGTAGTATGACTAAATTGTTACATTATATTTATGGCTATTAGACGAATAGCCTAATGGTCTAATATGGCTATTAGACCTTTTGTTATTGGGAATTGTAGCCTAATGTCTATTTTGATTTTAACTCTTCATTATCCCTTGCGATATCTTGAATATATCGTCGTAATGACAGGAATCTTAACATTTCTGAAGTCTGAGGCAATAAGAATTGCTGCGACTTAACTTGAACAATGTGGACGTGTAGCAATTGATGAATTTTTTGATGCACAATCTTCCAGTGTCTTCTTGCATCAACCTGAAGCTTAAATTATCTCGGTTAATCATATCACTAAAGAGGTACATATCGATATTATTATTATTTCTCATTTTATTTAGGACTTTTATTTTAGGATATTATTTAGGACTTTTAATGTACTGAAGCATTAACAATAACATTTATCTTGATGTTAGTTGGAATCTGTACATAAACAACCATTCAAAAATACAAAATTATAAGAGGATTAGCATCACTAGGAATATTAACTACTCACATAAAACCAATAATTTATATTTTATTTTAAGAAAAAAATAAATTTTCTATCAATTGTTAATCATACGTTAAGAAGTAATTCTACAGTTCTTGTGAAGGTTAATACAACTGAGCTTTGATTTGGGGAAGTGTATCACTCAGCAGGAAATTAGGTAATTCTTTGAATTACCTAATTACCTGCTGAGGTAATTCTTTGTATTAAATGTCTTGAGAGGCTATGTTGCTTCCACTATTACCTCAGACTAGTAACATTATCTTGCCAACAACAATATATGCTCACTCACGCCCACACCCACCTACGCCCATATATCATTTACAAACCTCCACAGTCCACTGACACCCACACCCACATACCCCTATACATCATTTTCAAACCTCCACAACTCACCTACACACTCATCCACACCCACCTACGCTCATATCTCATTTACAAACCTCCACAGCCCACCTACACACTCACCCACACCCACAAACCCCTATACATCATTTTCAAACCTCCACAGCCCACCTACACACTCACCCACACCCACCTACGCCCATATCTCATTTACAAACCTCCACAGCTCACCTACACACCCACCCACACCCACTTACAACCCATCACAGACACCCAACTACAACACAGTCTGTCAACACAACACCCACATCCACTCAGGAAAAGTGAATAATAGTCCATTGTGTTACAAGATAACTCTGCTGTTAGATATTAAATTATCTTAAGTGTGGTTTATTCTGGCATCATATTTGGTTACCCTGACCCATCCTAAACCATTGTTACGCTGCTCAGTGGCGGGTCGTGGTACGAATGCTTGGGTAGGTGAAGCACACTGTACTCACCTAGTTGTACTCACCTAATTGTGTTTGCGGGGGTTGAGCTCTGGCTCTTTGGTCCCGCCTCTCAACCGTCAATCAACAGGTGTACAGATTCCTGAGCCTATCGGGCTCTGTCATATCTACACTTGAAACTGTGTATGGAGTCAGCCTCCACCACATCAAGTATATATATATCACTGTTTTTGTAGTCATTTAGCATAATATAAGTAGCAGTAACATAAAATACTGTTTTAATTTAACATTTTAGACACAGTTCAAAGGAATTCTTCTTGGCTTACGAGCAAGATGATGAGCAACTTTACTGTGTAAAATTCTGCCTTGCTCTGAAGATCATGCAATAGTACTTGCATTTTTAAATTTTGCCCTGAGGGGCGAGTTTATTGGGCAGCGCCACTCATCTTGTGAGTGGACATACCGCCATAGTGACAGTATTGGGCAGCGCCACTCATCTTGTGACTAGACATACCGCCAGTGACAGTATTGGGCAGCGCCACTCATCTTGTGAGTGGACTTACCGCCATAGTGAGAATATTCGGGAGCGCCACTCATCCTGTGAGTGGACATACCGCCATAGTGACAGTATTGGGCAGCCCCACTCATCTTGTGAGTGAACACACCGCCATAGTGACAGTATTGGGCAGCGACACTCATCTTGTGAGTGGACTTACCGCCATAGTGACAGTATTGGGCAGCGTCACTCATCTTGTGACTAGACATACCGCCATAGTGACAGTATTGGGCAGCGCCACTCATCTTGTGAGTGGACTTACCGCCATAGTGACAGTATTGGGCAGCGTCACTCATCTTGTGAGTGGACACACCGCCATAGCAGCATGTACAACACTCCCCGGCAACGCTTACCGACCCCCTGCTACTAACCAGGAGGATGGCTGTTATCCTACTAGTACTAGCACCAATATTAATTTTGAGTAATATTAATTATATTAAGTAATAATAACTATTATTGAGGAAACATTCCAGCATCAGCTCGCCTTCCACAACTTGCTGGATCTGAACCTTATTTACAGCATTTTGGAAATTAGGAGTAACGCAAGTTAATTGATTGGTTTTAATCTTACGTCTGACTGTTCTATATCATGTTATTCTGCAAGAGAACAGAACCTGTTACTGCAAACGGGATGCTGCGTGTTTGAGGGACAGATTTTCAAGAGACAAATGTCGCTTGAAAATCTGAGGCCAAACAAACAAACAAAAAGTAAAGAAAGCTCTATGCAGTTGAATTAAATGTGTGTTAACTCCAAAATGAGATATCTTTATTTAGTTATTTTTATAAGGTAATCAGTGCTTACTTTGCTGCTTAGTAAGCAGCTTACTTTACTAATTACTTTACTGATTACTGCTTACTTTACTGATTACTAATTACTGATTACTGCTTATTTTACTGCTTAGGAATACACCCCACTGATGTTGCGGTGTTTACACATTGTGTATGATCGTTAGTGTGTTACAAATTTAGGAATTTTCAATTCACGTGTAGTCAAGATTAGTACTTTTAATAAGTTATTACTGTAAATTAAATGTTATAATTTAATAATTAATAATACTACACAGTGTCCATTCTAATGGAGCTTTATCTAATATTCGTTTCCCGATTCTGTTTTCCTACAGGTATGTGGCCAGCGGCCGAGGAGGTGTGGCCAGCGGCCGAGGGGGTGTGGCAAGCGGCCGAGGGAGTGTGGCAAGCGGCCGAGGGGGTGTGGCCAGCGGCCGAGGAGGTGTGGCCAGCGGCCGAGGAGGTGTGGCCAGCGGCCGAGGGGGTGTGGCCAGCGGCCGAGGGGGTGTGGCAAGCGGCCGAGGGGGTGTGGCCAGCGGGCGAGGGGGTGTGGCCGACAGTATTGGGCAGCGTCACTCATCCTGTGAGTGGACACACCGCCATAGTGACAGTATTGGACAGCGTCACTTATCCTGTGAGTGGACACACCGCCATAGTGACAGTATTGGGCAGCGTCACTCATCCTGTGAGTGGACACACTGCCATAGTGACAGTATTGGGCAGCGTCACTCATCCTGTGAGTGGACACACCGCCATAGTGACAGTATTGGGCAGCGGCACTCATCCTGTGAGTGGACACACCGCCATAGTGACAGTATTGGGCAGCGCCACTCATCCTGTTAGTGGACACAGTATTGGGCAGCGTCACTCATCCTGTTAGTGGACACACCGCCATAGTGACAGTATTGGGCAGCGTCACTCATCCTGTGAGTGGACACACCGCCATAGTGACAGTATTGGGCAGCGCCACTCATCCTGTGAGTGGACACACCGCCATAGTGACAGTATTGGGCAGCGTCACTCATCCTGTGAGTGGACACACCGCCATAGTGACAGTATTGGGCAGCGCCACTCATCCTGTGAGTGGACACACCGCCATAGTGAAAGTATTGGGCAGCGTCACTCATCCTGTGAGTGGACACACCGCCATAGTGACAGTATTGGGCAGCGCCACTCATCCTGTGAGTGGACACACCACCATAGTGACAGTATTGGGCAGCGCCACTCATCCTGTGAGTGGACACACCGCCATAGTGACAGTATTGGGCAGTGGCACTCATCCTGTGAGTGGACACACCGCCATAGTGACAGTATTGGGCAGCGCCACTCATCCTGTGAGTGGACACACCACCAGAGTGACAGTATTGGGCAGCGTCACTCATCCTGTTAGTGGACACACCGCCATAGTGACAGTATTGGGCAGCGTCACTCATCCTGTGAGTGGACACACCGCCATAGTGACAGTATTGGGCAGCGCCACTCATCCAGTGAGTGGACACACCGCCATAGTGACAGTATTGGGCAGCGCCACTCATCCTGTGAGTGGACACACCGCCATAGTGACAGTATTGGGCAGCGCCACTCATCCTGTGAGTGGACACCGCGATAGTGACAGTATTGGGCAGCGTCACTCATCCTGTGAGTGGACACACCGCCATAGTGACAGTATTGGGCAGCGTCACTCATCCTGTGAGTGGACACACCGCCATAGTGACAGTATTGGGCAGCGCCACTCATCCTGTGAGTGGACACACCGCCATAGTGACAGTATTGGGCAGCGTCACTCATCCTGTGAGTGGACACACCGCCATAGTGACAGTATTGGGCAGCGTCACTCATCCTGTGAGTGGACACACCGCCATAGTGACAGTATTGGGCAGCGTCACTCATCCTGTGAGTGGACACACCGCCATAGTGACAGTATTGGGCAGCGTCACTCATCCTTTGAGTGGACACACCGCCATAGTGACAGTATTGGGCAGCGTCACTCATCCTGTGAGTGGACACACCGCCATAGTGACAGTATTGGGCAGCGTCACTCATCCTGTGAGTGGACACACCGCCATAGTGACAGTATTGGGCAGCGTCACCCATCCTGTGAGTGGACACACCGCCATAGTGACAGTATTGGGCAGCGTCACTCATCCTGTGAGTGGACACACCGCCATAGTGACAGTATTGGGCAGCGTCACTCATCCTGTGAGTGGACACACCGCCATAGTGACAGTATTGGACAGCACCACTCATCTTGTGAGTGGACACACCGCCATAGTGACAGTATTGGGCAGCGTCACCCATCTTGTGAGTGGACACACCGCCATAGTGACAGTATTGGGCAGCGTCACTCATCCTGTGAGTGGACACACCGCCATAGTGACAGTATTGGGCAGCGTCACTCATCCTGTGAGTGGACACACCGCCATAGTGACAGTATTGGACAGCACCACTCATCTTGTGAGTGGACACACCGCCATAGTGACAGTATTGGGCAGCGTCACTCATCCTGTGAGTGGACACACTGCCATAGTGACAGTATTGGGCAGCGTCACCCATCTTGTGAGTGGACACACCGCCATAGTGACAGTATTGGGCAGCGTCACCCATCCTGTGAGTGGACACACCGCCATAGCAGCATGTACAACACTCCCCAACAGGAAGAAACCCCGCGGGCTTGTTCATCCTGTCACCTGCACCCCTAACTCTTCTGTCTTCCAGCGAAGTGAGGTTTAATTCCCGTAGTCTCTCCTCGTAGCTCATACCTCTCAGCTCGGGTACTAGTCTGGTGGCAAACCTTTGAACCTTTTCCAGTTTAGTCTTATCCTTGACTAGATATGGACTCCATGCTGGGGCTGCATACTCCAGGATTGGCCTGACATATGTGGTATACAAAGTTCTGAATGATTCTTTACACAAGTTTCTGAATGCCATTCGTATGTTGGCCAGCCTGGCATATGCCGCTGATGTTATCCGCTTGATGTGTGTGTGTGTGTGTGTGTGTGTGTGTGTGTGTGTGTGTGTGTGTGTGTGTGTGTGTGTGTGTGTGTATAGATGTGTGAGAAATATATGTAGTAGATATGCCCGGAGAAATAGATCGGGTGTCAGTACATTAGACAACCGACGATTGGAAAGGCGGGGCCCAAGAGCCAACAGCTCGTTTCCGCAGGCCCAGATTATAAATACAAATACTAAATACATACACACACAAACAGTTTCATGTATCCAGATGAAGTAGTGTACCTCTCCATGAGTCCCTATATCAGTGGGCCGCAAACCTACACACTAACTCGACACTTGACGACCAATTAACCTGTCCAATTCGTGGGTTTAATCTCTCCCCGGGATGCTTAACAAGGGCTGAGACATCGGGCGCTGGTGTGTGGGATCCTCCGCCGGGTTTGCTCCCTCCTGCTGTGTAAATACACTTACAAAAACAAGACTTGGCAGGCTGTGTCAGGAGTGTCGTAGAGAGAGAGAGAGAGAGAGAGACAGACAGACAGACAGACAGACAGACAGACAGACAGACAGACAGACAGACAGACAGACAGACAGAGAGAGATAGAGAGAGAGAGAGAGAGAGGTGACGGGGAATTGGTGAGAAAGGGGGGGTGAGAGTGGTATCAAAGAGAGGGGAGGGAAAGAGAGAGGTGGTGAGGGGAGAAAGCGGTGGTTAAGGGGAAAGTAGTGAGAGAAGGGGTGGTGATAGGAGAAAGGTGTTAAGTAGAGGAGGGAAGGAGGTATGAGGTTAGAGAGAAAGGAGGGAAGGTGGAGAGGGGGGGGGGAGGTTGGGTAGAGCTTTTGATAAATGAGATGAGAAAGAAAAACGTTTGTCTAAGCATGCAGCCAGACTGTGGCACCGGCTTGACCATTCAGCTCCAAGCATATATGCATGATACAGTTGCTCGTGTCCCGCACGTTGTCTGATGACTGTACGAAACACCACGAGGACGTGGAACGTGAGTGGGCTCACGTGGAACGTGAGTGGGCTCACGTGGAACGTGAGTGGGCTCACGTTCACCAAGCAATCAGTAATTAAACGACACTGACAGGCGAGGAAGAAAACGGAACAAGAGTGAATTAAATACAAGAAGGAAAAATTATATTAATATAATAAGTCGAGAAATTCAAATGAGGCGGCGCCTCAGTACCCAGTCGTCGTCTCACAGAAACGGCTTTCGACTGTTGTTGAGCTCTCTCCTTGTGGTTCTAATTATAACCCACGGGCCGTGAGTTTGGTGCAGAGCGCGGCACAGGTATGGTCTGGTGTGTGTACTTCCCCCTATGTCCTCCTCCCCATCCCCTATGTCCTCCTCCCCATCCCCTATGTCTTCCTCCCCATCCCCTATGTCTTCCTCCCCTTCCCCCTATGTCTTCCTCCCCTTCCCCCTATGTCCTCCTCCCCTTCCCATTCCTCTATGACCATCCCCTCCCTCCATTATTGCTCCATTATGGCGGCAGGAACCCTGAATGCAGTGTGCATTTCCCCTCTGTATCGCCACGCTGAGGCGCTGGAAAAGGAAGCCGGAATATTTTGATTCTTGTTGTGACAATTGCTTATGTCTCTACAGTATAGAAAATGGCTATTAATCCCCCTTAAACTTCGCTGTGGACCTTACCTCAGACAGCTTAGTGAAGACGTGTTCAAAGTACCTGAAGGCTACCGACTTGTGAAACAAAAGGATCTGGGTAAGGAGGTACTCTAGGTAAGGAGGTACTCTAGGTAAGGAGGTACTCTAGGTAAGGAGGTACTCTAGGTAAGGAGGTACTCTAGGTGAGGAGTCGGCAGCCGTCAGCCACCTTCAAGACGTCTTCTTTAAGCTGTCTGAGCCAAAGGTTATGACATTTGGCTTCTTTGGCAAAGCTTGAGGGGAATAAGCTATTTTCTATACTTTGAGGTTTAAGAATTAGAAAGTAACAAATTCTACACAAGAACAACTGTTACATTGTGAATTATTGGGAAAGTGTAATTAGTACTTTCACTTTTACACTAATTAGTAAGTGTAATTAGCAGTAGATTGTTGATAAGGGGGTAATATAACTTAAGTATATGGGGTCCTTGGCCCCATATACTTAAGTTCGACACCCTGTTACCAGGGGGTCGAACTTAAGTATATGGGGTCCTTGGCCCCATATACTTAAGTTCGACCCCCTGTTACCAGGGGGTCGTTCCACGTCACACTGAATGTTACATTCATCAGAAGAGTGTCTCTTGAGGTCGTAGGGTACCACGAGGGGTAGACAGCAGCAAGGAGAATATCTGATAGCCTCTCGCTCCAGCACCCTAACATAGTGAGCATTGACACAATATTCAACTAACTTTTCATTTAGGTCTACAATCTCAGCCCAGTCAGGAAGAGTAAAACTGAAGATTGTATGTTTTGATAATTACTTGTTGAAGGTTGTAGGCCTCTCCCGCCAAACACACACCGAAACTGCGACGTTGGTACAACGTTCAAACAAGTTTTAACATTTCCTAACCAGTTATAACAACCAATATAGCAAGTTGTAACAACGTTCTAATACGTCATAAACACGTTAAGCCAAGATGTAACAACTTTATTACAAGTTGTAACAAGCGGAAAATAGAGACAGTTTCGGTTTGTGTTTCCAGGGCTGTGTTTCCAGGGCTGTGACTTTAGCCACATGTAGCCAGCTGCCATCTGGGGTCAGGAACATCCAATCCCCTATCTAGAAAAGGCGGTGTTCCAAGGGGTAAATAAGTAGAATCAAAGCACTCGAGACAGGCACACGAGAGACGTAATAGGAGGTGGAGCAGCAGAAGCAGTGGCACCTCAGGAAGGAAAATAAGATTGATGACACATGTAAAACGTGACGCCGGCAGGGGAGGGAGGGTAGGAGCAGTGGGAGGGGGTAGGATGGGGGAGGGGGAGCTAGAGTAACTGCCTGACTGGCCCCCCTTGAGATCTCACAGGCAGCAGTTAGTCAGTCAGGCTTGGGAACTGCAGTCTTCCATCACCCACACCGTCACACTCTACTGATAACGCCGCTTTTGGCCAGTTGGCTACATTACGCACGAACGTTCTCAGACATGCACGCACTCAAGCAATACACACACACACACTTAGTTGAGAGGCGGGACCAAAGAGCCAAAGCTCAACCCCCGCAAGCACAAATAGGTGAGTACAAATAGGTGAGTACACACACACACACACACACACACACACACACACACACACACACACACACACACACACACACACACACACACACACACACACAGACACAGGAACCTTTACACCTCCTCGTAGCCTGGTGGCCTCGTAGCCTGGTGGATAGCGCGCAGGACTCGTAATTCTGTGGCGCGGGTTCGAACACGCACAAGGGGAAACAAATGGGCAAAGTTTGAGTCACCCTAAATGAGTTACCTAGCAGTAAATAGGTATGGGAGTTAGTCAGCTGAAAGAACTGCTTCCTGGGGTTGTGTGTGTGTGTGGTTGGGGAAAAAAAAAAAAAAAAAAAAAAAAAAGTAGGTAGTAGGCTGTAGTTAGTTAGTACACAGTTTTGACAGTTGAGAGGCGGGCCGAAAGAGCAAAGCTCAACCCCCGCAAAAACACAACTAGTAAACACCTGTTGATTGACGGTTGAGAGGCGAGACCATAGAGCCAGAGCTCAACCCGCGCAAGCACAATTATGTGAGTACAATTAGGTGAATACACACACACACACACACACACACACACACACACACACACACACACACACACACACACACACACACACACACACACACACACACAGCAGCTGAAAGGAGGCAGATATGGTTTCAATTTTCATGAATAGAGAGAGGCATTCAACTACAGACCACTATCACTGAAAAGCTTCCTCTGCAAAGTACTGGAAAGGGTAACCAGAAGACCAGTTACAACACACCTGGAGAGAATTAGGTATGTAAACAAACATCAACATGGCTTTAGGGAAGGGAACTCGGGCCTGACGAATCTACTGGAGTTCTACGATAAAGTAACGAAAATAGGCAGGACAGAGAAGGTTGGGCAATTTGCGTATTTCTAGACTGCCAAGAAACCTTTGATTCAGTATCTCTTAAGAGTTGATTGACAGTTGAGAGGCGGGCCGAAAGAGCAGAGCTCAACCCCCGCAAGCACAACTAAGTGAGTAAACGCTGGCAAACAGTAGACAGTCGCTTAGGAACCTAAATTAGGACGCTTTGAAAGCAATCTACACAGCTTCTGTTAGACTAATACTGGACTAAGCAGTACCAGCTTGGAATCCATACATAGTAAAGCATAAGAGTAACATTTAGAAGTGCAGAGGTTTGCAACTAGATTAGTAACAGTGCTCAGAGCATTAACTACGAGAAGAGACTGAAGGTACTAGACCTCACAACCTTGGAGGACAGAAGAAGAAGTAAAGGAGATATGATAACAACATACAAGATACATACAAGAGGGGGGATAGACAGGTGGATAAGGACTGCCTCTTTAAGTTCAAAGAAAGCAGGACAAAAGAACACAAGTGAAGCCTGAAACTCAAACAAATGGTACAAATTAGTGGTATATTTTAATTGTTAGTTGCATTTTAATTGTTATTAGATTCGCCTTAAATGGGGACTGTTTTGCGCTCTCTCTCTCTCTCTCTCTCTCTCTCTCTCTCTCTCTCTCTCTCTCTCTCTCTCTCTCTCTCTCTCTCTCTCTCTCTCTCTCTCTCTCTCTCTCTCTCTGTGTCTCTCTCTCTCTCTCTCTCTCTCTCTCTCTCTCTCTCTCTCTCTCTCTCTCTCTCTCTCTCTCTCTCTCTCTCTCTCTCTCTCTCTCTCTGTGTCTCTCTCTCTCTCTGTCTCTCTCTCTCTCTCTCTCTCTCTCTCTCTCTCTCTCTCTCTCTCTCTCTCTCTCTCTCTCTCTCTCTCTCTCTCTCTCTCTCTCTCTCTCTCTCTCTCTCTCTCTCTCTCTCTCTCTCTCTCTCTCTCTCTCTCTCTCTCTCTCTCTCTCTCTCTCACTCCAGCTCCAAGAATCTGGTCATAACACAAAGTTGAACATTTCCCCTCGGGCCATAACATGGTTGACTGTGGCGACGTCAGTCGGACACAGCCGGGTAATATGGGCTCCATTAAGGCACTGGCTCTCATCGGCTGGCACTGTGAGGCTGCTGAGAAGTGGAGTAGTACCAGCGCTACACTGTAACTGGTGGCACTGTGGCTGGTGGCACTGTAGCTGGTGGCACGGTGACTGGTGGCACTGTGGCTGGTGGCACTGTAGCTGGTGGCACGGTGACTGGTGGCACTGTGGCTGGTGGCACTGTAGCTGGTGGCACTGTGGCTGGTGGCACTGTGACTGGTGGCACTGTAGCTGGTGGCACGGTGACTGGTGGCACTGTGGCTGGTGGCACTGTAGCTGGGGGTACTGTGGCTGGTGGCACTGTAGCTGGTGGCACGGTGACTGGTGGCACTGTGGCTGGTGGCACTGTAGCTGGTGGCACTGTGGCTGGTGGCACTGTGACTGGTGGCACTGTTGCTGGTGGCACGGTGACTGGTGGCACTGTGGCTGGTGGCACTGTAGCTGGGGGTACTGTGACTAGTGGCACTGTAGCTGGGGGTACTGTGACTAGTGGCACTGTAGCTGGGGGTACTGAGGCTGGTGGCACTGTGGCTTGTGGCACTGTGGCTGGTGGCACTGTGGCTGGTGGCACTGTGGCTGGTGGCACTGTGACTGGTGGCACTGTAGCTGGGGGTACTGTGACTGGTAGCACTGTGGCTGGTGGCACTGTGGCTGGTGGCACTGTGGCTGGTGGCACTGTGACTGGTGGCACTGTAGCTGGGGGTACTGTGGCTAGTGGCACTGTGACTGGTGGCACTGTGGCTGGTGGCACTGTGGCTGGTGGCACTGTGGCTGGTGGCACTGTGGCTGGTGGCACTGTAGCTGGGGGTACTGTGACTGGTGGCACTGTGGCTGGTGGCACTGTGACTAGTAGCACTGTAGCTGGGGGTACTGAGGCTGGTGGCACTGTGGCTTGTGGCACTGTGGCTGGTGGCACTGTGGCTGGTAGCACTGTGACTGGTGGTACTGTGACTGGTGGCACTGTGGCTGGTGGCACTATAGCTGGTGGCACTGTGGTGGCACTGTAAGTTGACTCATAGTCCCAGGAGCCAACTGTTGGCACCACGAGAGTGTGGCAACCTTGCACGCTTGCTAAGAAACAGGACAACGTAAAATTGTTGATTCTGAGAAGGTGATTGGGCCGAATATAACGATTGTACGATCCTGCTGGAATGGGGAGATGATGATGAGAGGAGGTGAATCTGGCGATTGGCGCCAGCTAGTCGTAGCGACACAGAGACAGAAGCGGTGATGGTAGACCTAAATCTGTTCCATATATATAATCCCATATAATAATATAATCCCATATAATCCCCATATACCCCTATATATATATATATATACCCCTCATATTGTACCACGTGACGATTATAGTCGCCATACAATCGCTACTTCCTGTCAATCTGGACACTACGGAGCAGTGGGGGATAGCTCTGTATGCCCCCGTCTACTTGTTGAGCCTATTGGGCTATAGTTCAATTGTTCTCACGTGCCAATTCTCTATCGGATCTGGCCATAAAGTTGTGGGTGGAGGTGGCTTCCACAACCTCCGCTTGTTTGACATTGAGTGCAAGTGGCTGTTAAGTGGTGTTGTCCAGGAGAGTAATACAAGCTTGTGTATGGTAATACAAGCTTGTGTGTGGCACTACAAGCTTGTGTATGGCAATACAAGCTTGTGTGTGGTAATACAAGCTTGTGTATGGTAATACAAGCTTGTGTATGGTAATACAAGCTTGTGTATGGCACTACAAGCTTGTGTATGGCAATACAAGCTTGTGTGTGGTAATACAAGCTTGTGTATGGTAATACAAGCTTGTGTATGGTAATACAAGCTTGTGTGTGGTAATACAAGCTTGTGTGTGGTAATACAAGCTTGTGTATGGTAATACAAGCTTGTGTATGGTAATACAAGCTTGTGTATGGTAATACAAGCTTGTGTATGGTAATAGAAGCTTGTGTATGGTAATACAAGCTTGTGTGTGGTAATACAAGCTTGTGTGTGGTAATACAAGCTTGTGTGTGGTAATACAAGCTTGTGTGTGGTAATACAAGCTTGTGTGTGGTAATACAAGCTTGTGTATGGTAATACAAGCTTGTGTATGGTAATACAAGCTTGTGTGTGGTAATATAAGCTTGTGTATGGTAATACAAGCTTGTGTGTGGTAATACAAGCTTGTGTGTGGTAATACAAGCTTGTGTATGGCAATACAAGCTTGTGTATGGTAATACAAGCTTGTGTATGGTAATACAAGCTTGTGTATGGTAATACAAGCTGGTGTATGGTAATACAAGCTTGTGTATGGCAATACAAGCTTGTGTATGGTAATACAAGCTCGTGTATGGTAATACAAGCTTGTGTATGGTAATACAAGCTTGTGTATGGCAATACAAGCTTGTGTATGGTAATACAAGCTCGTGTATGGTAATATAAGCGTGTGTATGGTAATACAAGCTTGTGTATGGTAATACAAGCGTGTGTATGGTAATACAAGCGTGTGTATGGTAATACAAGCTTGTGTATGGTAATACAAGCTTGTGTATGGTAATACAAGCGTGTGTATGGTAATACAAGCGTGTGTATGGTAATACAAGCTTGTGTATGGTAATACAAGCTTGTGTATGGTAATACAAGCTTGTGTATGGTAATACAAGCTTGTGTATGGTAATACAAGCTTGTGTATGGTAATACAAGCTTGTGTATGGTAATACAAGCTTGTGTATGGTAATACAAGCTTGTGTATGGTAATACAAGCTTGTGTATGGTAATACAAGCTTGTGTATGGTAATACAAGCTTGTGTATGGTAATACAAGCTTGTGTGTGGTAATACAAGCTTGTGTGTGGTAATACAAGCTTGTGTGTGGTAATACAAGCTTGTGTGTGGTAATACAAGCTTGTGTGTGGTAATACAAGCTTGTGTGTGGTAATACAAGCTTGTGTGTGGTAATACAAGCTTGTGTGTGGTAATACAAGCTTGTGTGTGGTAATACAAGCTTGTGTGTGGTAATACAAGCTTGTGTGTGGTAATACAAGCTTGTGTATGGTAACACAAGCTTGTGTGTGGTAATACAAGCTTGTGTGTGGTAATACAAGCTTGTGTATGGTAATACAAGCGTGTGTGTGGTAATACAAGATTGTGTATGGTAATACAAGCGTGTGTATGGTAATACAAGCTTGTGTATGGTAATACAAGCGTGTGTATGGTAATACAAGCTTGTGTATGGTAATACAAGCTTGTGTAGTAATACAAGCTTGTGTATGGTAATACAAGCTTGTGTAGTAATACAAGCTTGTGTATGGTAATACAAGCTTGTGTATGGCAATACAAGCTTGTGTATGGTAATACAAGCTTGTGTATGGTAATACAAGCTTGTGTGTGGTAATACAAGCTTGTGTGTGGTAATACAAGCTTGTGTATGGTAATACAAGCTTGTGTAGTAATACAAGCTTGTGTATGGTAATACAAGCTTGTGTATGGTAATACAAGCTTGTGTGTGGTAATACAAGCTTGTGTATGGTAATACAAGCTTGTGTAGTAATACAAGCTTGTGTATGACAATACAAGCTTGTGTATGGTAATACAAGCTTGTGTGTGGTAATACAAGCTTGTGTATGGTAATACAAGCTTGTGTAGTAATACAAGCTTGTGTATGGTAATACAAGCTTGTGTATGGTAATACAAGCTTGTGTATGGTAATACAAGCTTGTGTAGTAATACAAGCTTGTGTATGGTAATACAAGCTTGTGTATGGTAATACAAGCTTGTGTGTGGTAATACAAGCTTGTGTGTTGTAATACAAGCTTGTGTATGGTAATACAAGCTTGTGTAGTAATACAAGCTTGTGTATGGTAATACAAGCTTGTGTATGGTAATACAAGCTTGTGTATGGTAATACAAGCTTGTGTAGTAATACAAGCTTGTGTATGGTAATACAAGCTTGTGTATGGTAATACAAGCTTGTGTATGGTAATACAAGCTTGTGTAGTAATACAAGCTTGTGTAGTAATACAAGCTTGTGTAGTAATACAAGCTTGTGTATGGTAATACAGTATACACTGGGCAGAGTAGTAACACAGCCTCCTGCCTCTCGACAAATACTGAATACATCGTACGATAAACAAAATACTAATAGGTCGTATTTTGCACGTTATGGTGACCAACGTTAGAAATGCAACGTACTCTGAAAAGATGAGTATGGGGTGCATAATAAATGAACTAAACTAAACTAAACTACTCTGAAAACTAACGGCTTACAAATAGTCACGTTTTCTATATGTTGGACTCGATGGGTTTGGTGGGTTGCTTGGGTTCGTATAGTTTCTGGTTAGGATAACAGGTTGAAAGTTTAACGAAGTGGTAAATTAAGACACCGGGTGGGTTATCTTGAGATGATTTCGGGGCTTAGCGTTCCCCGCGGCCCGGTCCTCGACCAGGCCTCCTTATTTTCTTACATACCCCCAGGAAGCAGCCCGTAGCAGCTGTCTAACTCCCAGGTACCTATTTACTGCTAGGTGAACAGGTGCATCAGGGCTAAAGCAACTCTGCCCTTTTGTTTCCGCCTCCACCGGGGATCGAACCCGGAACCTTAGAACTACGAATCCCTAGCGCTGTCCACTCAGCCGTCAGGACCACTGGGTGATAACAATCTACTGCCATTGATTCTCAGTATTGTGCAATGTTATCTTGAGGTTATCTTGATGATTTCGTTTTTTTTTTTAGTGTCCCCGCGGCCCGGTCCTCGACCAGGCCTCCACCCCCAGGAAGCAGCCCATGACAGCTGACTAACACCCAGGTACCTATTTTACTGCTAGGTAACAGGGGCATAGGGTGAAAGAAACTCTGCCCATTGTTTCTCGCCGGCGCCTGGGATCGAACCCAGGACCACAGGATCACAAGTGCAGCGTGCTGTCCGCTCGGCCGACCGGCTCCCTATATATGTTATATGCTACCTATATATATATATATATATATATATATATATATATATATATATATTGCATATAATTCGCGCATATAGTTGTGTTGTGGTAAATATATCCTTGGAGGCTCGAACTGCTGACATATTGACCACCGTTTGACAAATTTCTCCTTACTGCTAGCTCCGTTATGTGAGCCTTTATTGATGGTGACAGTGAATGTGAGCCTTTATTGATGGTGACAGTGAATGTGAGCCTTTATTGATGGTGACAGTGAATGTGAGCCTTTATTGATGGTGACAGTGAATGTGAGCCTTTATTGATGGTGACAGTGAATGTGAGCCTTTGTTGATGGTGACAGCGAATGTGAGCCTTTATTGATGGTGACAGTGAATGTGAGCCTTTATTGATGGTGACAGTGAATGTGAGCCTTTGTTGATGGTGACAGTGGATGTGAGCCTTTATTGATGGTGACAGCGAATGTGAGCCTTTATTGATGGTGACAGCGAATGTGAGCCTTTATTGATGGTGACAGCGAATGTGAGCCTTTATTGATGGTGACAGTGAATGTGAGCCTTTATTGATGGTGACAGTGAATGTGAGCCTTTATTGATGGTGACAGCGAATGTGAGCCTTTGTTGATGGTGACAGCGAATGTGAGCCTTTATTGATGGTGACAGTGAATGTGAGCCTTTATTGATGGTGACAGCGAATGTGAGCCTTTATTGATGGTGACAGTGAATGTGAGCCTTTATTGATGGTGACAGTGAATGTGAGCCTTTATTGATGGTGACAGTGAATGTGAGCCTTTGTTGATGGTGACAGTGAATGTGAGCCTTTATTGATGGTGACAGTGAATGTGAGCCTTTATTAATGGTGACAGCGAATGTGAGCCTTTATTGATGGTGACAGCGAATGTGAGCCTTATACTGATAGTGACAGCGAATGTGAGCCTTATACTGATAGTGACAGCGAATGTTGTTGTTGTTGTTTAAGATTCGCTACCTGGAACAAAAAGTTCCAAGTAGCACGGGCTATGGTGAGCCCGCAAACAGGGAATGTGAGAAAAGTAAAACTAAGCTATCCCAATGTGTCAGGTCTGGCCGCGCGCACAAGCTGGGCAGGATTTAATAGGATTACTCAATGACCAGATCAGGATTTGGCTTTTGTTTTGATAGCGTATGGAAGTGCTATTAGGAAGATCTGCTCTAATCTATTCTGGGGGGCCATTTCCACCCGATGCAAAATGTATAACCTCCTTTGTTGACTATTTTTGTTGCATTGTTTTTGTATCCTGTTTGTTGACACGTGTTGCCCAAGACTTTTTTTGTTATTTTGGACTTTTTTTGAGCGTTTTGACTTTTTTGGGGTAAGAGTTTTGTGTTATATGGTTATATTGTAAACTTTATTGTATTGCAAACTTTTAATGTATTGTATACTTTTATTGAATACTTACTTGCATTGTTTTATAAGCTTATATTGTATTATTGGCTAATATTGTATTATTCACGGTTGTATTATATACAATATATATGTAAGTACCCATTCTTAACTAGGATATATATATATATATATATATATATATATATATATATATATATATATATATAATATCTCTTGGTACAGTACGTGATTTTTGTTTTTTTTAGAATATATTCGAAAACTTGATACGTTCCTAGATATTTCAAAATGTTAAGGAATGCTGTTTTGTTAAAATTAAAGAAAATTTATGTTTTAGAATTGCCAGAGAGTTAGAAAAAAGACAAGTGCCGACATGAAAGTACTCATACAGAACGTGATTTCTTAAAGAGCTGGAGTAGACACCCATCGTCCCTGGCAATGTCACCTCTGTGACTCCGAGCCGTGGAGGCCAGAGTCCTCTGCTCCCCGTCTGCGGGAAACGAGGCGATAGATTGGCACTGAACGCCTTAAAGGAAACTATTACTAGCGGTACAGGCAAGCTCCTTGGCACTCCCCTCGTGACAACTTAATGCTTCTGGGAGCCGTCGGATTTTTTCAGCTTGCACTCATGGCACTCCTAGCACTCTTACCATTGGCACTGTTTTGCATTTTTGGCACTCTGGTCCTCATCCTTGCTGATCACTAGGTGTTGATCTGTGACACGGCTCAGGAGGCTACTTAAGGTCTCTCAAACAACTGATTCTGGGGAACTTTTAAGAATCGTTAGGTTGAGCACTTTTTCTGTAGTTAAGCTTTCACAACTTGTTACTTGGGCCTGTCTTAATACATAAACAACTACAGTTGTTGTTTGTTGTTTTTAGATTCAACTTCTCGGAACAAAAAGTTGCAAGTAGCACGGGCTATGGTGAGCCCGTAGTGGACTTACCTGGCACAGGATCGCCCTGTGACTCAGGAGCTCTCTGTAACTGTGCTGTGTATGGAACAAATAGCTACCATAGTTGCAAGTCTTTATATATATATATATATATATATATATATATATATATATATATATATATATATATATATATATATATATATATATATATATATATATAATAAATCCATTTATATATTTGCCATTTATATATATATATATATATATATATATATATATATATATATATATATATATATATATATATATATATATATATATAAATGGCAAAATCTTACTGAAGCGACCATACGAGTCATAAATACTCATACTCCACCCAAGTAAAACAGAAACAAGCAACACTTAGTGGGCCAGCCAGAGGCTTAGGGCCCGCGCAGGAATATCCCTGAAAAAAAGGGGGTTTAGAATATCTTTTCTATGGATATCATCTCACATAAATAGAAATGAACCCACTATAATGAGAGACATTGCAACCAAAGTATCATGCGACAAGGATGATGTTAAATTAAACCTAGGTATCTATATCTCTCTTGTCAATACTGTATTGTTTCAATCACTCACGTGCAATAGAAACATTACTGACTCCCAAACTCAGGTCCAGTAAAGAAATTAATGACTACCAAAGGCTGAACGCACCAATAGAAAAAGCTGTGATTTGTTCACATTCGAAACCTATATTTATGGGCAGCATAAAACGTCCACCAGACTGTGCGACACAGTGGTTGCCAGGATCAGGTTGGGTTACTGTTACCTGTGGCAGGTGGCTACCGTTACCTGTGACAGGTGGCTACAGGTGATGGATCTCCCAATCCTGAGCACTCCAAGTGCACACTCTGTGAGCAGGAACTGCGGCATGATCCCCCACACTACATCACCGAATGCCCAGTTATTAGACCATTCAGACCAGTTGGCATGAGGTACCTTGAGCTTTGTAATTTCTTTCTTAACACTCGTGTTCTTGAGGATATCCTCATAATCCATCAAACATTTGTCAGTGTAGGTTATTGATAACATGTCCCTGAATGACTAACCATCCTGCGAGATGGGGATTTTTTTTTTATCATAACGTAGTTCTTGACTTACTCTGAGCTCCCGTTCATATAGTCTAGGGAAGCTGCACAAATGCAGATGTACCTAAAATGTTAATAACAAATATTAAGTTTCCTGAGAGAGAGAGAGGGAGAAAGAGGGAGGGAGAGAGAGAGGGAGTTATTTTATTATTTCAATCATTCAATCAAATGAACAAAGAGGAATTGGAGAGGCGACGGCATTAACAATCTTCTCAAAAATTTGCTTTTGATATAAATGATTAGCCAAGCTCCTGGAGCCGCTCAATCAAAATGGATGTCAACTGTATTGGTTACCATGAATGGCGTGGTCTGTCCAGTTCCTTCTCTCGATTTGTCACTCCGTACAAAATGTAACTGTTTGTCCAAACCAGACACATGCAAACCCAAGCAACCCACCTAACCCATTTACGCCGATGCATACAGAATGTCAATATGACAGTGATTTAATATGCACTAATACGTAGCAATTTTGACGGATTGGTCGATTCCGTAAGAAATGTGACGTATTAGGTATCAGGAGGGGGGGGGGACTGTGCTGTCTCCGTCATAGAAAACCCTCAGAGCAAAGGAATGGGCTAGTTAATGTGTTAATTTAACGTGTTAAGTCTTTAACCTTCCTATTATAGTTTCTCTCGTTATCACACGTTTTCTGTGTTCTTCCACGGTACTTATTCTTTATTATTGTTCACTGTCTCTTTTTCCATTGGTATCTTCAAATAGAAACCGGAAAGCGTGTTTATAAACAGCTGTGTATGGGTGTTTAGCGATATTGTGAGAGAACAAATTTGTAGGATTAATCCGGCCCCATCACCACCACAACCCTCCCCCCATTTTCTCTTCACCCCCATATACCCCTCCCATACAATTCCCACTCCACATCCCCCATCCTAATATCCCCCACTCCCATCTCCTGTAATTCTTCCATTCATTGTATTAAAATGTGATTACGAAAAAGGGAATATTTTTTTAGTTAATATATTGCTCCAAGGGAAGTGGAGGAGCTCGTAGACTGTGGTAGACTGCCACCCGCGGGACCCCTTATGTTGAGCTATGTTGCACCTCTGTGTAAAGTTGTAATTTGTGTAATGGAATGTAGGTTGCTGTGTAGACTTCGAGGTGGCTATATATATATATATATATATATATATATATATATATATATATATATATATATATATATATATATATATATATATATATAATATATATATATAATGTGTGTGTGTGTGATTCACATTCCTCACAGTTTGCTGGAACTATCACAGCTGAATGTAACTATTGAGGCAGCTGTGATGCGATTTCTTAAGGAGAGCATCATCAGCCGCTGCCGCCGCCGAAGAAGCTGTAACAGCAGACAGCAGCTGCGGCAGATAGCAGCTGCGGCATACAGCAGCTGCGGCAGACAGCAGCTGCGGCAGACAGCAGCTGCGGCAGACAGCAGGGCGCGTAAGGTGGACGGACCAAGCCCAATTATTTGTAGCCACCAGACTACGATGGGACCACTGCCAACACTGTTGCCCTCCCCTCCACTCCATACCCCTCTTCCATCTCCCCTCCCCCTCCTTCCTTCACTTCCCCCTTCACTCCTTCCCATTACCACACACTCACTTTTCTCTCATACCCCCATTCCCTCCATCATCTCCCCCTCCCCCAATATACTTCCAAGCCTTCAGACTCTTCCAGCACCACATTAACGTGGTGGTCGAGGGGGGAAGTGTGCGCCCCGACACCCCTCAGGGTCGTTGTCCGAGGCTTCTGAAACCATCGATAGACGATAGACTCGATGCGTTCTATTCTCAGGGGTCATGTTGGCCCACGGAGCCGCATGGCCTCCTTTAGCTTGACTAACTCAGGAGCCGAGTGTGACTGTCAGTCTCGGAGCGTTGTGGTCGTGTGGTGCTGATGATACTGGGTTTACGGCCATATTTACATTACACAGAGACGTTTCATTAACAATGATATCTCAAAGAACAAATCCACAGGAGCCGTGATGAGGGTTCGAATCTATGCGTTGGGTGTTCCCAGAGGCGCTCGAGTTAACTGTATTTATAAAATATACATTTTTAAATGTGTCTTCCTTCTCTACGTTCCCGCTTACTCTCTCGAACTGAACTATCCTCCATTCTTCCTTGTTCCGTTTTCTCTTCAAGTTTACTTACCAATTTTTACCCGTTCCTCATTCGTCTCTCCTCCGCCCCTTTCCCCCTTATCTTCCTCTGCTTTGGCTTTATTTTATTCTCTGATTCACTGTCTTTCCTCCGCCGTCTTCCCCTTTTAATTTACGTTTTCTCACCTCCCCTCTGCCATTCACTCTCGACGCATACTTTTATGTTCCTTTTCCCCCTCTCTCTTATTCTCTTCGTTGTATTAGCTTTTTTCATTTATTTTCTCGTGTGTGTGTGTGTGTGCTGACCTATTTGTGCTTGCGGGGGTTGAACTTTTTCTCTTTGGTCCCGCCTCTCAACTGTCAATCAACTGGTGTACAGATTCCTGAGCCTACTGGGCTCTATCATATCTACATTTGAATCTATGTATGGAGTCAGCCTCCACCACATCACTGCCTAATGCATTCCATTTATTAACTACTCTGATACTGAAAAAATTCTTTCTAATGTCTCTGTGGCTCATTAGGGTACTAAGTTTCCACCTGTGTCCGCTTGTTCGTGTCCCACCCGTGCTGAAGAGTTTGTCTTTGTTCACCTTGTCAATTCCCCTGAGAATTTTGTAGGTGGTTATCATGTCTCCCCTTACTCTTCTGTTTTCCAGGGACGTGAGGTTCAGCGCCTTCAGACTTTCCTCGTAGCTCATACTTCTCAGTTCCGGGACGAGCTTGGTGGCATACCGCTGAATCTTCTCTAACTTCGTCTTGTGTTTAACTAGGCATGGACTCCAGGCTGGAGCTGCATACTCCAGGATTGGTCTTACATAAGTGGTATACAAGGGTCCTGAACGATTCTTTACACAAGTTTCTAAAGGCAGTTCTTATATTGGCCAGTCTAGCATATGCCGCTGATGATATCCTTTTGATGTGGGCCTCTAGGGACAGGTTTGGTGTGATATCAACCCCCAGATCTTTCTCTCTATTTGACTCTTGCAGGATTTCACCTCCCAGATGGTACCTTGTGTTCAGCCTTCTGCTCCCTTCGCCTAATTTCATTACTTTACACTTTCCTGAGTTGAACTTTAGCAGCCATTTTCTAGACCATTCCTCCAGTTTGTCCAGGTCATCCTGTAGTCTCTGTCTATCTTCATCCGTCTTGACTCTTCTCATAATTTTTGCATCATCAGCAAACATTGAGAGGAATGAGTCTATACCCAACTGACATCAACCAGAAGATAAAACTAACAATATACTATAAAAGTAAGAAAACCGTCGACCTCCTAATGAAGAATTCTCCTGACACACACAAAAAAGCGCCTTGAAAGAGACCAACGTTGTCTACGCCTTCACGTGCCCACTTGGGGATTGTCACCCCCAAACGATCTCAATATATTGGCAAGACAACAACGTCCGTCTCTAAGCGAGTAACAATCCACAAACAACAGGGCTCGCCATCAAGGAACATATAATCGCCACACACAACCAGGCGATTACCAGGAATATGTTGACGAGCAGCACCGAAATTATTGATAAATACAATGACAATAGAAGAAATACACAGAGACAGACAAGAGAGACATACATACCGAGACAGATATACAGAGAAAAATAGAGAGGCAGAATCAGAGAGATAAAGACAGTTGCTTTCTTTGTCTGAGGTTCAAGGCCAGATGTTTAGGGCTAGCCTTGCCCAGTTTTTTCCAAGCAATGGTTGATACTAATCAAATAAGAACAGTTTGGCACGGTGCCATAAGGACCCCTGTGAACCTCTTGGGGATGCTCAGATTGGCATGACATTGAAAACGTCCTAAAAAACTAGTTTTAAAACAATTTTTTGTCCTTACTATTTAGTAAAACATTATGCACTAAGATTCGCAAAATTACCCAAATAATTCTACCTATCATACTTTTACTGTAATAGACAGGGATGCCTTTATGGTATCAATACCGTGGTACTGACGTGGACCTGACGTGTATGGATGGTCCATTCATCCATACACACCACCAAGGGTGAGTATGTTCTCCATGCTCACACACCCCCATGTGTCCCAAACCTGTGTGCCTCACAGTGATGCATACTGACACTATTACTTAGTGACACATGATACAATATGACACGAGATACATACTGGAGAGGAAGAGAGAGGGGCGGGGGAGGAGGGGGGAGAGAGCATGAGAATCGAAGGGAGCAAGGAGAGGGGATAAGGGGGCAGAGAGAAAATGGGAGGGAGAGGGAAGGAGTGTGGGAGAGGGTGGGTGGGAGAGAGGGAGGGGAAGGGTAAGTGCACGAGTACAACTTGGCACGTTTTACAACATTCTTCACTTGGCCTCGTATGTCTTTGTATATAGACAATGGTGAATTTATTGTAACATTGTTACACCACCCGGTCAGTCACAGCGGTGCTTGGGGCCCGTCCTAGACAGGACCACCGTGAGTGTGAGTGCCATGTTGGTGTTGGCACTCAGGAACAGGAACAGGGGGGGTGGAACAATGCCGGCCACGCCTGGCACTACCTGTTTTGAATCCTTGCCTTGGATACATTATAACCAGTTCCTGATAACTTGTACCTGGATGGGGTTCTGGGAGTTCTTCTACTCCCCAGGCCCGGCCCGGGGTCAGGCTTGACTTGTGAGAGGTTGGTCCACCAGGCTGTTGCTTGCAGCGGCCCGCAGGCCCACATATCCACTACAGGCCGGTTGGTCCGGCACTCCTTGAAGAAAACTATCTAGTTTTCTCTTGAAGATGTACACTGTTGTTCCGGCAATATTTCTTATGCTTGCTGGGAGGACGTTGAACAACCGCGGACCTCTGATGTTTATACAGTGTTCTCTGATTGTACCTATGGCACCTCTGCTCTTCACTGGTTCTATTCTGCATTTTCTTCCATGTCGTTCACTCCAGTATGTTGTTATTTTACTGTGTAGATTTGGGACTTGGCCCTTCAGTATTTTCCATGTGTGTATATATTTGATATCTCTCACGTCTTCTTTCTAGTGAGTACATTTGGAGAGCTTTGAGACGATCCCAATAATTTAGGTGCTTTATTGCGTCTATGCGTGCCGTATATGTTCTCTGTATTCCCTCTATTTCAGCAATCTCTCCTGCTCTGAAGGGGGAAGTGAGTATTGAGCAGTACTCAAGACGGGACAACACAAGTGACTTGAAGAGTACAACCATTGTGATGGGATCCCTGGATTTGAAAGTTCTCGTAATCCATCCGATCATTTTTCTGGCTGTCGAAATATTTGCTTAGTTATGCTCCTTAAACGTTAGGTCGTCAGACATTATTATTCCCAAATCCTTTACATGCTGTTTTCCTACTATGGGTACATTTGATTGTGTTTTGTACTCTGTATTATGTTTAAGGTCTTCGTTTTTACCGTACCTGAGTACCTGTAATTTATCACTGTTAAAATTTTAATTTTCTGCTACCCAGTCGAAAACTTTACTAATATCTGCATGTAGTTTACCAATGTCTTCAACAGAAGTCATTTTCATGCTGATTTTTGTCATCTTCGAAAGATAGGAAGATGTGACTTGTATTTTTGTCTATATCTGATATAAGAATAAGGAAAAGCAGAGGTGCAAGGACTGTACCCTGAGGTACAGAGCTTTTCACTGCGCTTGGACTCGATTTTATTTGGTTGACTGTTACTCTTTGTGTTCTGTTGGACAGAAAATGTAACAGTTGCCTGGCGCCTGTTGCCTTGGGCCTGCACCTGTTGTCTTGTGCCTGCATCTGTTGCCTTGTGCCTGCACCTGTTGCCTTGTCCCTGCACCTGTTGCCATGTCCCTGCATCTGTTACCAAGTCCCTGCACCTGTTGCCTTGTGCCTGCACCTGTTGCCTTATGTCTGCACCTGTTGCCTTGTCCCTGCACCTGTTGCCATGTCCCTGCACTTGTTGCCTTGTCCCTGCACTTGTTGCCTTGTGCCAGCACCTGTTGCCTTGTGCCTGCACCTGTTGCCTTGTCCCTGCACCCGTTGCCATGTCCCTGCACTTGTTGCCTTGTGCCTGCACCTGTTGCCTGCTGTTCCCTGCACCTGTTGCCTGCTGTTCCCTGCACCTGTTGCCTGCTGTTCCCTGCACCTGTTGCCTGTTGCCTTGCCTGCACCTGCCTGCACCTGTTGCCTTGTGCCTGCACCTGCCTGCACCTGTTGCTTGTGCCTGCACCTGCACCTGTTTGCTTGTGCCTGCACCTGTTGCCATGTGCCTGCACCTGTCTTGTGCCTTGTGCCTGCACCTGTTGCCTTGTACCTGCACCTGTTGCCTGTTGCCTTGTGCTGCACCTGTTGCCATGTGCATGCACCTGTTGTCTTGTCACTGCACCTGTTGCCTTGCCTGCACCTGTTGCCTTGTGCCTGCACCTGTTGCCTTGTGCCTGCACCTGTTGCCTTGTGCCTGCATCTGTGCCTGCCTTGTGCCTGCACCTGTTGCCTTGTGCACCTGCACCTGTTGCCTTGTGCCTGCCTGTTGCCTGTTGCCTTGTGCCTGCACCTGTGCCTGCCCTTGTGTGCCTGCACCTGTTGCCTTGTGCCTGCATCTGTTGCCTTGTGCCTGCACCTGTTGCCTTGTGCCTGCACCTGTTGCCTTGTGCCTGCACCTGTTGCCTTGTCCCTGCACCTGTTGCCTTGTGCCTGCACCTGTTGCCTTGTGCCTGCACCTGTTGCCTTGTGCCTGCATCTGTTGCCTTGTGCCTGCACCTGTTGCCTTGTGCCTGCACCTGTTGCCTTGCGCCTGCAACTGTTCTTGTCCCTGCACCTGTTCTTGCCTGCACCTGTTGCCTTGTGCCTGCACCTGTTGCCTTGTGCCTGCACCTGTTGCCTTGTGCCTGCACCTTGTGCCTGCACCCTTGTGCCTGCACCTGTTGCCTTCTGCCTGCACCTGCACCTGTTTGCCTGCACCTGTTGCCTTGTGCCTGCACCTGTTGCCTTGTGCCTGTTGCCTTGTGCCTGCACCTGTTGCCTTGTGCCTGTTGCCATGTCCGTGCACCTTTTGGCTTGTCCCTGCACCTGTTGCCTTCTGCCTGCACCTGTTGCCTTGTGCCTGCACCTGTTGCCTTGTGCCTGTTGCCTTGTGCCTGCACCTGTTGCCTTGTGCCTGCACCTGTTGCCTTGTGCCTGTTGCCATGTCCCTGCACCTTTTGGCTTGTCCCTGCACCTGTTGGCTTGTGCCTGCACCTGTTGCCTTGTGCCTGCAACTGTTGCCTTGTGCCTGCACCTGTTGCCATGTGCCTGCACCTGTTGTCTTGTCCCTGCACCTGTTGCCTTGTGCCTGCACCTGTTGCCTTGTACCTGCACCTGTTGCCTTGTCCCTGCACCTGTTGCCTTGTGCCTGCAACTGTTGCCTTGTCCCTGCACCTGTTGCCTTGTCCCTGCACCTGTTGCCTTGTGCCTGCACCTGTTGCCTTGTCCCTGCACCTGTTGCCTTGTCCCTGCACCTGTTGCCTTGTGCCTGCACCTGTTGCCTTGTCCCTGCACCTGTTGCCTTGTGCCTGCACCTGTTGCCTTGTCCCTGCACCTGTTGCCTTGTGCCTGCACCTGTTGCCTTGTCCCTGCACCTGTTGCCTTGTGCCTGTTGCCATGTCCGTGCACCTTTTGGCTTGTCCCTGCACCTGTTGCCTTCTGCCTGCACCTGTTGCCTTGTGCCTGCACCTGTTGCCTTGTCCCTGCACCTGTTGCCATGTGCAACAGTTCCGTTTTGGTTCCAGTATCATTTATACAATAAGCACCTTCTCCGACTTCCTTCCTTATTACCTTATTACCTTTCATTCCTACAACACTGCTCGTTATCTTTTTATTTCTTGCTATATTACTATTCTGCTATTTCTCATTCTTTTTTTACTTGCTCTTCTACCCCCCTGTTCTTCCTTTCTGCCCCACCCCCGTCCCCTCTCTCTCCCCTCGGCCCAGCAGGCATAGTAAAGACGCTGGGGATTTCCCTTGAGACAATCGCTTATGCTGGTTTCATATGGTAGAGTTGGCACTGTTCCCACGGAACCCTCCCGTCACCCTCCCGTCACCCTCCCGTCACACACCCGTCTCATGCATCCTCTCACCCACCTCTCTAGCTTCCCCCTCACCCACAGCTCGTATATCACCCTCACACACCTATCATCAAGTAATGTTTACGGGCTATTCATGCCCGTGCCACCTCTTGGGTGGCTTAATCTTTATCAATCAATCAATCATCAAGTCCCTCTTCCCTTCTTCCTCCATCTCCCTGTCGCTATTTCACGACCCGTCCTCTTCTGCCTGTCTTGTACCGTGCATTTACGTACGTACGGGCGGGCGGGGGCGCGTTTATCGTGCATCGTAAGTTCAGGGTTCCAATGAGGTTCACGTGGTGAACGTCTTACGAGGTTGGGCAATTATAATTTAATATGGGAATGTAAAATACGCCAGAAATATGGCAACTTTTGAATACGCATGAAATATGGCAACTTTTAAATACGCACGAAATATGGAAGTATTAAAATACGCACGAAATATGGCAAATGCAGCAGGTGACATGGCCGGATAAAAAAAAGTGTGACTAACTCTTGGCAGAATACTGCAAGCAGAAGCAAACACGTGACTCCTTCGACAAGCATTTGCACCACTTGGTGTGCTTGCTCCCAGAAGTGATTGGTGTGTCCCGGTGGTGTTAACTGAGTGCTGAGGGACAGACCACAATGATGTCCATCAACCCATCCTCTTAAAATTACGTAGTTTTTCGCTCATATGCGCGCTATGGCCAAAAATGGACGTAATTGTAAATGAAATCGGCTCACGAAAGTGACGTACTGTCCCGTTTTCTGTTTCAGTCCTCTGGCTTACTCGGTTAGGTTAGGAGAGGAAACTTTCAATTAACGGTTTTCATGACGTTTTGAAACCTTGGGAGAACTTCCTGCCCTCCTAACCTACCAGACGATCCTTAACTTGCTGTTTTGGAAGAAAAGCAAATCCAAAATTTATTTTCATTTAATTTTCATTTTTAATTTACGTCCATTTTCGGCCAAACGGCCAAATTCAGACGTAATTTGTAAGAGTACAGGTTGATCCATATTATGCACTCTTCTTGCGAGGGAAGCATTTGAAACACTGTGTTGTCTGAATCTGGAGTAATTCTGCAGAGATCAACTCGTCCTCTTCAATTCGTCAAATGTTTGTTATAATCCTCCCTGCTTGAGAATTACAACATGCTATGAAAAGTAGCGACTTGCGGAAATCCCTTTCTAAAATGGTTAGGTTAGGTAGGTTGCTTGGGTTCGAGCATTTTAGGTTAGGTTAGTACTTTATATTTTGTACGTAATGGCAGATCAAGAGAACAGACTGATGAAATAGTAGCAGTAACTAGCTGACATTGTAACTATAAGGTGTGAAGGATAGATGAAACTGTTTATGTAATAAACTAAGATGAGGTCTGATAAAGACCTTTTGTGCCCTCTGTAATGCTTTTGCGCTACCGCTCACAGGATGAGTATGGGGTGCACAATAAACTAGAACGCTGGAACGTTGGTAAGGGCTAAGGCTCGTGTGGAAAGTGGTAGTAAACGGGTTCACCAATTTCCCGGTTGCATCAGTAACTTAGACGTAGTCTATATAACCGAACTGCTATTTCAATGTGGATTACATTCAGGATATTTAACCTGTCTAACTTAGTGGACTGATTATGGACTCTCTAACTTGGTGGATTGAAGATGGACTCTCTGACTTGGTGGACTGAAAATGGACTCTCTAACTTGGTGGCTTGAAGATGGACTCTCTAACTTGGTGGACTGGAGATGGACTCTCTAACTTGGTGGACTGGAGATGGACTCTCTAACTTGGTGGACTGGAGATGGACTCTCTAACTTGGTGGACTGAAGATGGACTCTCTAACTTGGTGGACTGAAGATGGACTCTCTAACTTGGTGGACTGAAGATGGACTCTCTAACTTGGTGGCTTGAAGATGGACTCTCTAACTTGGTGGCTTGAAGATGGACTCTCTAACTTGGTGGACTGGAGATGGACTCTCTAACTTGGTGGACTGAAGATGGACTCTCTAACTTGGTGGACTGAAGATGGACTCTCTAACTTGGTGGCTTGAAGATGTACTCTCTAACTTGGTGGCTTGAAGATGGACTCTCTAACTTGGTGGCTTGAAGATGGACTCTCTAACTTGGTGGACTGAAGATGGACTCTCTAACTTGGTAGACTGAAGATGGACTCTCTAACATGGTGGACTGAAGATGGACTCTCTAACTTGGTGGCTTGAAGATGTACTCTCTAACTTGGTGGCTTGAAGATGGACTCTCTAACTTGGTGGACTGAAGATGGACTCTCTAACTTGGTAGACTGAAGATGGACTCTCTAACTTGGTGGACTGAAGATGGACTCTCTAACTTGGTGGACTCTCTGGTGTAGATGGGCTTCGTTGAGGTGTGCGAGTTTTTTGGTGATGGTGTTATACTTGTACTCTAGGCTGGATTGGGTTGTTTTCGTGGATCACTGGATGACGAGTTGCCAATTTAGTAGAAATATTATGATTGATGAAGATTAAGCCACCCAAGAGGTGGCACGGGCATGAATAGCCCGAAGGTGGTAGATTTGTTTGGAGTGAACGTGATCTTTGGTCGTGAAAAATATTATGATTGATGAAGATTAAGCCACCCAAGAGGTGGCACGGGCATGAATAGCCCATAAGGGGAGGCCCTTTTGAGAGCCATTACCAGTATCAAGAGCTGATACTGGAGATCTGTGGAGGTGCGACTGCACCCTGCGTGACGGGAGATGTCTCCCGTGGTTTTATTATTGTGTTGTTGTTATAGATTCAGCTACATGGAACAAGTTCCAAGTAGCACGCTATGGTGAGCCCGTAACTTTTTTTAAGTTTTCCAGAATTTCAATATTTTTCTAATTTTTTTCTTATGAAATGATAAAGCTATTCATTTCCTTATGTATGAGCTAATTTTTTGTAAATTTTAGTTAAAATTAACGTAGATATATGACCGAACCTAACCAACCCTACCTAACCTAACCTAACCTAACCTAACCTAACCTAACCTAACCTAAACTAACATAACTATGTCAATAATTTATGTTCTTAATATAATATAATAATAATATTTAAAATAAACCACTAGGAAACAATTTATTGGAAATAATGAAAATCACTCGGCCTATTAGGCAAATCGAGAAGTGCGTTCTGGCTTCTAGGTACGATATATATATATATATATATATATATATATATATATATATATATATATATATATATATATATATATATATATATATATATATATATATAGCTCCTTCCTGCCTATTTATACCCATCACTCGATCTGTAAAATGACCTTCTGAAGATGTATTTAATATACGAAAGTACTTAAGGAAATTTCCTGTTTCATTTTTCCTCCGTGGTCTGACATTGTCATATATATATATATATATATATATGTTAGTATATTTTGGTAGCAGTCTTTCTTGTAGACATATTATTAAATATGACCGAAAAAAGTAAGATTAATAATTCTAACGCGAATTTTCTCGATCTTTCTTATGTTTCTTTTCACTGTTGATAGTAATTGAAAAATCAATTCTCCAAAATTCATTTTTATTTCTAGTCTGACGCGACACTTGAGCGCGCGTTTCGTAAAACTTATTACATTTTCAAAGACTTTAGTTTACACACACACAACTATAACTGAATAGAGCTTAAACATCTTCGATTTTTTATACCTGCATATGGGTGAGGTGATATGTTACAATAGTTTTGGATGAGGTGAAAACAAACTTTCAACACAAGCCAGAACACGAAACAATGGGTATTGAAGGTAAGAATGGAAGTAATTGCAGAGGGCCTATTGGCCCATATTTCTTGATGCTTCTATATTGGAGCGGAGTCTTGAAGTGGGTAGAATATAGTTGTGCATTAATTGGCTGTTGATTGCTGGTGTTGACTTCTTGATGTGTAGTGCCTCGCAGATGTCAAGCCTCGCAGATGTCAAGCCGCGAGGCACTACACATCAAGAAGTCAACACTAGCAATCAACAGCCAATTAATGCACAACTATATTCTACCCACTTCAAGACTCCGCTCCAATATAGAAGCATCAACAAATATGGGCCAATAGGCCCTCTGCAATTACTTCCATTCTTACCTTCAATACCCATTGTTTCGTGTTCTGTCTTGTGTTGAAAGTTTGTTTTCACCTCATCCAAAACTGTTGTAACATATCACCTCACCCAAATGCAGGTATAAAAAATCGTAGATGTTTAAGCTCTATTCTGGAAAGATAATGTGGAAATAATTACCACCATTTTGTATCTTGGAGCAGTCGCTAAAGGCAAAGGCCTCAACATAACTTTAAACTGGATCCCATCCCATATTGGAATCCCATTAAATGAAAAAGCTGATGAAATTGCTAAATTGGCAACTCGTCATCCAGTGATACATAAAACAATTCAACCCAGCCTAGAGAACAACCCAGCCTAGAGAACAACCCAGCCTAGAGAACAACCCAGCCTAGAGAACATAAAAAACATCATCACCAAAAAACTCACATCTCAACAAAGCCTACCTGCACCAGAGAATAGCTGAAAGTTCGCCATCTGCAACATGGTATCTTCAGGCAACCAAATTAGAAAGGTTAAATATCCCAAAAGGAATCCACAGGGAAATAGCAGTTAGGTTATATAGACTACGTCTAGGTTACAGATGCAACTGGGAGATTGGTGAACCCCGACAGAGAGAGTGCATCTTCTGCCAAACTGTCACAGAAAAGCCATTACTTCACTATCTTTTGGAATGTGAAGCAACCAATGACCTTAGAAGAGCTTTAAGAGTTCCTGAATCATGCAGTGGCCACCCTGAAGCCATCAACACAGCTACTCTCCTGGTCAACAAAGGTGTCCAGCAGCTGGACACCCTCATAAAGACTGTGAAGCAGTATCCTCCCCCGCGATAACAGCTTGGTGGTTAAATGCAACCTCAGAATACTGAGAAAAAACAAAAAAAAATTGTACCACTTACGGGCTATTCATGCCCGTGCCACCTCTTGGGTGGCTTAATCTTTATCTATCTATCTATCTATCTATCTATCTAAGCTCTATTCAGTTATAGTTGTGTGTGTGTGTAAACTAAAGTCTTTGAAAATGTAATAAGTTTTACGAAACGCGCTGAAGTGTCGCGTCAGACTAGAAATAAAAATGAATTTTGGAGAATTGATTGTTCAATTACCATCAACAGTGGAAAGAAACATAAGAAAGATCGAGAAAATTCGTGTTAGAATTATTAATCTTACATTTTCGGTCATATTTAATAATAATTATCTATATATATATATATATATATATATATATATATATATATATATATATATATATATATATATATATATATATATATAGTGTGTGAAAAATAAGTTGGAGCCGTGAGAAGATTCGAACGTGCACCATGGGGTACTCCCTTGCATGCTCTTAAAACCACCGTACCACGATACGCTACAAGTAATGTGTTACCTGGGATTCTACCGAGTTCTCTACGTGTCTTGAGGCATCAACCTGATACCAAAACAAGGTATCACACATTACCCGCTGACGTGATATAGGAGGAACTCCCCCCCAGCATTCACTAAGTGAGAAGTGGGGGAGGATTGTGGGGGGATTGTGGGACTCCTACATGAAACCAGAGTGTACGCGAACATTCCCCCGCCTACTATCCTCTTTTTTCCCCTCCCTTCCATCCCCTCTCACCCCCTTGTACCTGTAGAGGGCAGGCACTTCACCAGAACACAATGTGATGGTCTCCTCGTTATCTCTCTTAACACCCGCGAGTGTCGACCCTCCCACAATCACCATCTCACGGTTTGATAACAAACTTAATTACAACTACATTACCATTCTCTCCAATAAAATTAAGCACAATAAATTAAAGATTAGGAAGGCATTACCTTTCTGATTACATATATATATATATATATATATATATATATATATATATATATATATATATATATATATATATATATATATATATATAAAAAATATTCACTTTAATCTGATTGCATTCGAGATTAATTTAAACTTTTACAGCAAAATAATTCATCTATAAGGTACTATTTCTTGTATTGTATCATCAGTTTCTCCTTCCCTGAAGAAGGCGGCGTCATTGGCTGTCTCATAGAGCAGAAAAAAACTAGATCTAATAAGCTCCTTAACTCGTGCTCGGGATCGTTACATAAAAATAAATGGGACTCTTGACTCCACGTGTTGCTGCGGCCTTCTACCCATAGATGGCAGCACCTCAGGACTATTGCCAGATTGTGCTCCTCTGAATGATTTCATCACCTTCCTGTACAAGCATCTGTGTTACATTTTTTTTATTATCTTTACTATATGTGGGGCTATTTTCTATTTGTTTATAGATAGCTTAGTGGATGACTGTTCCCATCTCATCCTAAATCCTTATCCTTATCCTCCTTTCAAGTGCTAAATAGTCGTAATGGCTTGGCGCTTTTCCCCTGATAATTCCCCTTTCCCTTCCTCCCTCTGGGCAAATGTTGTTGATGTAAACATAAGTGCAACGTTGATAACTTTGATCCTACGTTAATTAAACGTAGTGTTAAGATGCTCTTAAACATTTACTTTAAAGCATTGGTGCAGTTGATAAAGATGTAATGCGAGGAGGAAACCACAATAGGCTACGAGACCATCCCACGAGCAACCTCAGCTCACCATTTTCGTGGCATTCTTCTACGGAATTGATCAATCCGTTAAAATTACGGTGTATTGAGTCAAAATTAAAGCGCGGTAATATAGACGTTTTCTGTACAGTGATATCGATAGGTTAGGTGGGTTGCTTGGGTTGGTACGTGTCTGGTTATGTAAAACAGTTGTATTTTTTACGGAATAGCAAATCGAAATACCCCCCCCCCCCAGAAAAAAATCGCTCCCGCCCAAGGCTTTATTTACACCCCCGGCAAGTGTTCCAGGCCGTACCCCTCACCCTAGGGTTCATTTACACCCCCGGCAAGTGTTCCAGGCCGTACCCCTCACCCTAGGGTTCATTTACTCCCCCGGCAAGCGTTCCAGGCCGTACCCCTCACCCTAGGGTTCATTTACAACCTCAGCAAGTGTTCCAGGCCGTACCCCTCACCCTAGGGTTGATTTACACCCCCCGGCAAGCGTTCCAGGCCGTACCTCTCACCCTAGGGTTCATTTACACCCCCGGCAAGTGTTCCAGGCCGTAGCCCTCACCCTAGGGTTCATTTACACCACCGGCAAGCGTTCCAGGCCGTACCCCTCACCCTAGGGTTCATTTACACCCCCGGCAAGCGTTCCAGGCCGTAGCCCTCACCCTAGGGTTCATTTACACCCCCGGCAAGTGTTCCAGGCCGTACCCCTCACCCTAGGGTTCAGTTACACCCTCGGCAAGTGTTCCAGGCCGTAGCCCTCACCCTAGGGTTCATTTACACCCCCGGCAAGCGTTCCAGGCCGCACCCCTCACCCTAGGGTTCATTTACAACCCCGGCAAACGTTCCAGGGCGTTCCTCTGTGGTCCTTAACGCCTCCCTACCCCCCTTCTCCCCCAGCAAGTGTGCCAGGGGGGGGGGGTTTCCTCTTACTCTGGGGCAACTTACCCCCCTCCCCCTCTACTCTTAGCCTTACCCGCTTCTCACTTTAATACACAAAGTTGCCGCCGCTAACCAGAAGGCGTTGTCGTTCTCTCCCCTCTAATATCTCTAAGGTCGTGGCGCGGCTGTTTTCCCCTCCCCCCCCCCTCCCCGCTCAGCTCGTTGTCGCCGTGTGGGGGCTTGGTGGGCGGCTGCCGGAGTGTGATGCTCCTTGGGACAGTCCTGTCCTTTTCTAGCCTTGTGCTCCTGCTGCCGTCCTCTCCAATTCTGCTGGGCATCTTTTCCTTTTCCTTCTGTTTCGTTTTTCTCCCCCCTCTTCTCCTATCTGCTTGCCGTTTCCTGCCGACCTTTTGCTCGTTCTGGTTCTTCCCTTGGACTTCTTCTATTTTGACGCCCGGGTGCTTGAGGAGGCATACTCTTGCACCCGTAGAACTGCAGTACCCGACGTCGAGAGCGAGGGGAACCTTTTATTGTCAATCCCCACTTCGTCACTGAACCCGATCTCGACGGACTGTCGGTTTCTTAAGGTGGCGTTTGTGGGGCGTATACTCACGACGCACCCCTAGGAGGCCCCGACAAGATCGGCGATAGCTTCTTGTTGGGTGTCCTGCCTCTAATTGTGGCTCCATGGTGGGTGTGGGGGCACATTCGTGAGTGAATTCTTCTTTCGTCAAGATGATTACCCCTGCTTCGGCTTCTTCTGGTTTACCTTCTCAGGCTCGTGGGGTGGGCGACCAAGCCCCCGAGTCGGTCCGTATTGGAAGACCGGGCTCTGTAGCCTCCGCTGCATTGGGCCCCGACCTTGCTCCTCCTTTGGCCTCTCTGACTCCTTCCCCTGGCTCCCCTCCCTCCTCTGTGGTTGGGTCGAGCCCCAAGCCCCCAGTGGTGACTACCTCGTCCCCTGGCGCGGCTCCTTCTCTCGTTGTTACTACTGCGCCTTTTAACCCCTCTCTCTCTGGGGGTTCTCACCGCCGTTCTCGTCACGGCCGCCCTCGCTCGATTCCTTCCAGTTCTGCTACCTATCAAGCCTTGTTTGGTCCCGCTTCGTGGGCCAAATATTTTGATCTCCTCCCTCTTGATTCTGCGCCTCCTGACGATTTCTCCCTTCATCGACATCTCATTGATTCCGTGGATGCCTCCATTACTTTTAACCCCACTCGTCTCGGTACGCGTGTCGTTGCTGCTCCTTCTCAGGATGCTGCTTCCCGCTTGGCTGCCTTATCCTGCCTTGGCGAGACCCCCGTTCGGGTCTCGAAGAACGTCCAGTTGAATGCCAGTGTTGGCACTATTTTGCTCCCGCCCCATGTTGCGACCGGTGTTCGGGACCTACGCGACTGCCACGACCATATTCGACATATCCTCGCTGCCCAGGGCCATTCTATTCTCCAGGTGGACACGTTTACTCGTCCCCCTCGTGGTAGTCGCCGTCAACCCCTCCGGGTTGTGAAGATTACCTTTGATGGTAGGACCCTTCCACCCTCTGTCATTCTTGCTGGTGCCAGGTGCTCTGTCCAGGAGTACATTCCTTCTCCTCGGCTCTGCAACAAGTGCTGGAGGTTTGGGCATGGTGCCCTCCGCTGCTCCGGGACTGTCTCTCTCTGTCCTTTGTGTGGTGGCGAAGGTCACTCTAAGTCGGAGTGCGCTTCTCCCCAGGCTCGTTGCCTCAACTGCGGTGAGGCCCATCCTACCTTCTCCCGTGCGTGTGTCCATTACAAGCTTGAGGCAGCCGTCCTCAACTTGAAGCACCGGGAGCGTTTATCTTTTCCTGAGGCGAGGCGCCAGGTTCGCCGGCTCCCGCCTTATGCTAATATCTCTTCTGCTCGCGTGTTGCGCTCTTCCTCTCCTCGTCCTTCCCGCCTTCCTCAGACTCACAACCGTTTCCAGGCCTTGGACCCTGATGCGCCCACTGCCCCCTCCTCTGTCCCTTTGGGTTCTCTCCCGAAGGATCCTCCTCCTGGTCCTCTGTCTGGGGTTCCCCTTCCTTCTACCCGGTCTGTCGTGTCTTCTGTGTCTCCTTCCTCGTCCCCCTCCGATCCTCCTTCCCATCCTCTTCCTCCATCTATCGGCTCTCCCCGCCGCCTGTCGGTGCGGGCGGATGTCCATCGCTCTCCTAACGGCCGTCGTGTGTGCTCTCGTTCGGCTTCTCCTGTTGAGACACTGGAATCCGTTGCCCGGTACGTAGTTGCTGGGACACCGGTCTCTTTAAGTCAGAAGCGTAAGCCTGGCTCCTCTCCTTCCTCTTCCCCGGCGGGTAAGAAGGCTTCGCTTTCTTCCTCAGCTCCTCCTTCTGGCTCTGTTGCTCCTTCCACTCCCGTTTCAGTGCTTGCGCCCCCTGTTCCTGCTATGGAGGTTTCTTTGGCCCCTGCTTCCCTTTCGGTTGCTGCTCTTGCTGGGGTGCTCTCCTCTCTTTCTACTCCCCCTCTTCCTGCTGCTGTCCTTGACTGCTCCTCTCCGTTGTCTCCTCCTCCTCCTCCTCCTCCTCCGGACCCTGCCCGCCCACCTCTGATCTGTTCTCCCGTTTCCTTCCCTCCGTCTTTGCTCAGTTTACCCATGCCCCCTAACCCTGACTTTGCTGACCCTGATCCCGACCCTGATATTCTTTAACGTGCTCTGTTGGTCTTTCGCCTTTGTTTCTTCCTTGTTCTCTGTTTTTGTCCTTTCTCTTCTCGTCGTTGTCCATTCTTCAATGGAACGTTCGAGGTTATTACGCCAATTTCCTCGAACTCCAACTTCTGGTTTCGCGGTTTTCGCCCCTTTGTGTCTGTCTCCAGGAGCCGATGCTTGGTGCTCGTCCTGGTCGTTTTCGTGGCTATTCCTTTCTCTCCCCCCCCCCCAGCCATTGCTGGGGCTTCTAATTCTTCTGCTCTCTTGATTCGGGCTGATGTTCCCTTTGTTCCTTTACTTTTTCCTTCGCCTCTCCATTGTTCTGCTGCTCGTATCTTTGTGGGGAAATGGTACACAGTTTGTTCCATTTATCTCCCCCCGAGTGTCCCGCTCTCTCTTCCTGATTTGAAACACCTCCTAGACTCCTTGCCGGAGCCTGTGCTCCTGCTGGGTGACTTCAATTGTCGTCATTCTCTTTGGGGTGACGTTCTGACGAATACCCGGGGTCGCCTCCTTGAGCCGTTTCTCCTCTCTTCTTCCCTGTCTCTTCTGAATTCTGGTGAGCCCACTCATTTGGACTCTCGAACTCGCACCCTTTCTTGTCTTGATCTTTCTCTCTGCTCTTCTTCTCTTTACTTAGATTTCACATGGCAGGTTCTTGATGACCTCCATGGAAGTGATCATTTCCCCATCCTTGTTTCCTTTTTCTCTTTTCGCCCTTCCCTCTCTTTCCCTAGATGGCAGTTTGCTAAGGCGGACTGGACCCTGTTTTCCCTCAGTGCTACTCTCTCTGACCTCTCCCTTCTGCCCCTCTCTCGCGCTCTCCTCCTTTTTCATGACACTGTCTTCGACGCTGCCCTCCGCTCTATTCCTCGCTCTTCCTCTCGGGGTCCACGGAAGTGCGTTCCCTGGTGGAATGCGGACTGTGCTCGGGCTGTCCGCTGTAAGCGTGCAGCCTGGAAGAAGCACCGCCGTAGGCAGACGACCGATTCTTTTCTTTTCTTTCGGAAAGCGAGTGCGGTGGCCCGTAGGGCCATCCGTACGGCTAAACGTGAATGTTGGGCTTCTTATGTCTCGACAATTACGTCCGAAACCCCTCTGGCCCAGATCTGGAAGCGTATCCGCAAGATAGCGGGTAAGTTCGTTCCCGATGTTTCACCGGTCCTTCACCTCCATGATACTCTTGTGGCGGACCCGTTGCAGGTCGCTTCCGAACTGGGTTCCCACTTTTCTTCTGTTAGCTCTGGTCTTCATCTTCCCCAATCTTTCCTTCTTCGTAAACCTGTCCTTGAGTCTCGTCCTTTAGATTTCTGCACTCATCTTCAGCTTCCCTATAATGATCCCTTCTCTCTCTCTGAACTTCGTTCTGCCCTGGCCCTCTGCGGTTCTACGGCGGCGGGCTCCGATGGTATTCATTATGAGATGCTTCGCCATCTCCCTCCGAGCACGTCTCAGTATTTACTGAGTCTGTATAATCGGATCTGGGAGTCGTCGTCAGTCCCTGAGGACTGGCTCGATGCCGTTGTCCTCCCTGTTCGCAAACCAGGGTCTCTGGGTACTTCCCCTAAGGACTTTCGCCCTATTGCTCTCACAAGTTGTGTCTGCAAACTCTTTGAACGTATGGTTAACGTTCGTCTGATGTGGTTCCTGGAACACCATCACCTCCTCTCCCCTTCTCAATTTGGTTTCCGCAAGTGCCGCAGCACGACAGATGTCCTGGTGAACTTGGAGGTCTATATACGTACTGCTTTTGCTGCGAAGACCTCCGTTGTTGCCGTCCTTTTTGACCTAGAAAAGGCTTACGACACCACTTGGCGTTATCATATCCTATCTCAACTTCATTCTTTTGGCCTTCGTGGTCATCTCCCTCTCTTTCTCCGCAGCTTCCTCTCTCGTCGTTCCTTTCGGGTGCGCCTTGGTACCGCTCTCTCTCCCCCTTTTCAGCAATACGAAGGTGTGCCCCAGGGTAGTGTTCTGAGCACTACTCTTTTTCTGGTTGCCCTCAATGGTCTTCTTTCCTCTCTTCCTTCTGGTGTCTTCTCCGCTCTCTATGTCGATGATCTTACCCTTTGTTGTCAGGGTGATGATTCGCCTCTCCTTCAACGCCGGCTTCAACTTGCGATTGATGCCGTGTCGTCTTGGGCCACAGGTCATGGCTTCAAGTTCTCTACTTCTAAGACTTGTGCCATGACTTTTACGCGGAAACGGGTTGTTCTTCGTCCCTCTTTGTCACTTTATGGTCATCCCCTTGAATACAAAGATTCCGCGAAGCTTTTGGGGTTATTCCTTGACACTCGTTTGTCTTGGTCTCCCCATATCTCTTACCTCCGTGTTGAGTGCTCTAAGTCCCTTACCCTCCTTCGGGTCTTGTCCCATACTTCTTGGGGGGCAGATAGGCGCACTCTCCTTGCTTTACATTCCTCTCTCGTCCTGTCTAAGCTCGATTATGGTTGCCCTGCTTACTCGTCTGCTTCTCCTTCTACTCTTCGCCGTCTTGATGCTTTGCACCATACTGGGTTGCGCCTCAGTTCTGGTGCCTTTCGTTCGACTCCCGTCCTTAGCTTGTATGTTGACACTGGCTTCCTGTCTCTCCAGGACCGCCGTGATCGCTACTGTCTTCGGTATCTTGCGCGGTCCTTGCAACATCCTTCCTCTCGTCTCTGTCGTGCTTTAACTTTTACCCCTCCTGCGGTTCCTGTTCCTCTTCACCACCTCCCTCTTTCTGTCCGGTTATCTCGCCTGCAGGATTCTCTTTCCGTTCGTATTTCTGATGTTTCTCCTCGTGTTGTTCCTTCTTTGCCCCCGTGGAGGGTCCCTCTTCCGCGGTTTTGTACATCCTTGACTCGCATCACTAAAGCTTTTACCCCTCCTACAGTTCTCAAACGCCTTTTCCTCGAGCACTTTTCTTCTCACTCCCGCTCCGTTTCTGTCTTCACCGATGGGTCTAAGTCAGCGGACGGTGTTGGCTACTCTGTTGTTTTTCCTGATCGCACTTATATGTGTCGCTTGCCTCCGGAGACTAGCATCTTTACAGCGGAACTTTATGCTATTCTCTATGCTCTTCGTCTCCTGCTTTCTCGTTGTCAGTCTTCCTTTGTGGTTGTTGTTGACTCTCGTAGTGCCCTCATGGCTCTCGGGTGCTTTAATCCAGTTCATCCGGTAGTTGTCGAGATCCAGCATTGGCTGTTTCTCGTTCACAGTAAATTTAAGTCGGTTGAGTTTTGTTGGGTTCCCAGCCATATTGGCGTGTCTTTAAATGAGCGTGCGGATGCTGCCGCTAAGGAAGCTGTCCGCTCTTGTCCCATCTCTCGTAAAGGCATTCCGTATTCCGACTTTTACCCGGTTATCCATTCCTCAGTCCTTACCCGTTGGCAGGCTTCTTGGTTGTCTGTTACTGGTAACAAGCTACGTACTCTTAAATGTTGTGTTTCCTCGTGGCCATCCTCCTTCCACCGTAACCGGCGGTGGGAAACAGCTCTAGCGAGGTTGCGTATTGGCCATACTCGCTTAACCCATGGTCACTTGATGGAGCGCCGCCCTGCTCCTTATTGTCCTAGTTGCATTGTCCCTCTTACGGTCGTGCATGTCCTTCTTGAATGTCCTGACTTCCAGGACGAGCGTGTGTCTTGCTTTCCGACCGCCCCTCGCGGTCACCTGTCCCTCGATAGAATTCTTGGTGACTCGGATACTTTTGATATCGTTCGCCTTATGCGTTTTTGTTCTCGTATTGGCATCCTTGGTGATATTTAGCGCCCTCTGATTATTTTGCGTATTTGATGGTGCTACATAGCCTTCCCGGTTTGGTGCCTTCTTTTGATAATTACTTACTTACTTTCGAAAACGTGGATATTTGTGAACTGTTGACCAAACCACACAATAGAAAGTGAAGGGATGACGTTTCGGTCCGTCTTGGACCATTCGCAATCGACTTGAGAGTCTATAACAACAAGAACTACCCTTGCAACCCGTCCTCTACCACTAATATGTCGCATATTTGACCGAGTCGCCAAATACGTTAAAATTCCGATGTATTACTAAAAGACTAAAGCGCCGTGGTGTTGACGTCTTTTGAGGCATCGGCCACGATAGGTTAGGAGGGGGCTGCTACTTTGGTTCGAACCTGTTTATTTAGGCAACACAGTCGCATTTTGTACCGAATTCAAAGCAGATGAGTGAGAATTCAAAGCAGACGAGTGAGAATTCAAAGCAGACGAGTGAGAATTCAACGCAGACGAGTGAGAATTCAACGCAGACGAGTGAGAATTCAACGCAGACGAGTGAGAATTGAACGCAGACGAGTGAGAATTCAAAGCAGACGAGTGAGAATTCAACGCAGACGAGTGAAAATTCAACGCAGACGAGAGAGAATTCAACGCAGACGAGTGAGAATTCAAAGCAGACGAGTGAGAATTCAACGCAGACGAGTGAGAATTCAACGCAGACGAGTGAGAATTCAAAGCAGACGAGTGAGAATTCAACGCAGACGAGTGAGAATTCAACGCAGACGAGTGAGAATTCAACGCAGACGAGTGAGAATTCAACGCAGACGAGTGAGAATTCAACGCAGACGAGTGAGAATTCAAAGCAGACGAGTGAGAATTCAAAGCAGACGAGTGAGAATTCAAAGCAGACGAGTGAGAATTCAAAGCAGACGAGTGAGAATTCAAAGCAGACGAGTGAGAATTCAACGCAGACGAGTGAGAATTCAAAGCAGACGAGTGAGAATTCAACGCAGACGAGTGAGAATTCAACGCAGACGAGTGAGAATTCAACGCAGACGAGTGAGAATTCAACGCAGACGAGTGAGAATTCAAAGCAGACGAGTGAGAATTCAACGCAGACGAGTGAGAATTCAACGCAGACGAGTGAGAATTCAACGCAGACTTGTGAATTCGGTTGAATATCCAAGTTTACAAAAAGTTTGTAAGATCAAGTTTGCCTTTGCATTATTGTATGTTATTGACTGGGATTCCTTTCTTCTGTTACACCTGCTGGAATAGATTAATTTTAATTAAAATTTTATATTCTTTTTCCCCTATCCCATTTTTAGTTTCCCGTCCCTTGGAATACTGTCTTTCCTAAGCGATATGAAGAGGATAGCGACCCTAGTTAAGTTTATCTTGTGAAACCCGTTTTTTTTTTGTTCAAAGGATAGGAGATAGACTAAGTTCCGTTATCGTGAAAAAGAGCCCAGTTATGATCTTATGCCACAGATGGGTTTGATCTATCCTGATAGGGAGTCGAGGTGACATTGTAAACATGACCCAAATGTTCAAGTTAATGTTATATTTATATATTGCAAATGACCTTGTTGCAACTGCAAATCAATTGGTCGTTGTTTTACCTGCTTCCTATTCTCACTTCCGCTGCTTCCCACCCCCAAGCAAGTCTATGCTGAGGACATTTATCATTTGTTGTTGAGGTGACGTTAACCAGTCCACGTTAACCAGTCCACGTAGACACCACCCCCCCAACCCTCACATCTCAAAGGAGGTGACGAGGGATCTGTCTGTTCTGAACCATTATCTGCTTATGGGGACGGGATTGTAAGGGTCGTCTGTAAAGGTGATGGGTAAGAGGGTGGTTGAGAGTGGTGGTGGCAGGATGGTTGAGAGTGATTGTGGAAGGGTGGTTGAGTGGTGGTAGTAGGATGGTTGAGAGTGATTGTGGAAGGATGGTTGAGTGGTGGTGGTGGTAGTAGGGAGGTGACAAGTGGTGGTGATAAGGGGGTTGCAAGGGTTGGTGGTGGTAGGGTGGTTGCAAGTGGTGGTAGGATGGTTGCAAGTGGTAGTGGTGGTAGGATGGTGACTATGGACCTGGAGGAAGACTCAGGCGACGGCTGGAGACTCCTATACCGTTCCTCTCATTGTTTCTTGCACGAAAACTTTTGTAATTTGGGAAATAGATGTGTCTGGACCACTACGCTGATTTTCTTTGTTAGTGTTTAGTATTTCCTCTTTTGTGTGTTATTTTTATTAAGTAATAACTCTGTGAATCGTATTAAATACGTATATTAATATTTCATGTTTTGATATCAAGTTAAGAATTATGATTTGTTGCTATCGAGTTTTGCCTGTGGTTGGTTTCAAGCGTTCTTATCCCACAGCAAGTCTCTGAGGCCTATACCGGCATTCCTGGTAATAAGCTGATCTGTGTGACTATTGCTCTTCGCGTTCGGCATAACTATTATTATAACCTGGCTATATGGTCGATATTTAATGCGTTTACCAATAGTGTTCAGCATTTGATGTTCGCACAAAGTGTTTATTTAACTGATCGAGTTGAGAGCTCACTCACTAGAATGTTATTTACATGAACAAATTGTGAGGACTTCCCAAATCAATTTTCTCATAGACACAACAGTTTTTTAAATGTGTGTATTTTTACGCATTGTGCCGTATTTTTCATTCCATGTATTGGTTCATGCAGGTCGGCGTTCAGTCCCCGATCGTCCAAGTGGTTGGGCACCATTCCTTCCACCCGTCCCATCCCAAATCCTTATCCTGACCCCCCTTCCCAGTGCTATATAGTCGTAATGGCTTCGCGCTTTCCAATGAAAATTCCCTTCTCTCTCTCTCTCTCTCTCTCTCTCTCTCTCTCTCTCTCTCTCTCTCTCTCTCTCTCTCTCTCTCTCTCTCTCTCTCTCTCTCTCTCTCTCTCCCTCTCAACCCTTCCTTTCCAGTAATTATATTCCAAGTACATTGAGACAGAGACTTAGTAGCTAAGAATATTTACCGTGTCACGCGGGCAGTAAAGGAAACCTGTATAGTGTGTGTATACATAATATCTCGCCTGCCTCGGAAGGGGAGGAACACAGTGTAGTGTTCCAGACGAGAGAACAGCAGTGCTTTGAAGAGAAGGAGCATCATCAATGGCTAATGAGAAGCTTGAAGCAACGGCTGGGGCATCCTTTGCTTCAAGCTTCTCATATTCCACCGGGCCATTGTCTTAAGCTTACTTTTCTTCGTGGTTGTGCTCTGAAGATCAGATCGTTTGACAGGTATAAGATCTTGAAATATTCAGACGAATATTTCGTCTGAATATTTAAAGTATGAATATATGTTATTTCGTCATTTAAAATGACGAAATAACATTGACAACATCTTGACAGGTGTGTTTATTTGAGTTTTTTTTTTTACTCGTCAAAACAGTTGGATTTTGCCTGTGTTGAACGTAATATTTCCCCCATTCAGAAACCTGGGATTCAACTGAATCCTCTAGGGGTCCTGAGGCTTCCACAGAAGCTAAGTCAGGGGTTTCACTCAGTGTCTTCATTCACTCTGGCTGTGG
>NC_059602.1:62500-87227 GCF_020424385.1 Procambarus clarkii
GGCTGTTGTTGAGGCTGTTGTTGAGAATGTTGTTGAGAATGTTGTTGAGACTGTTGTTGAGGCTGTTGTTGAAACTGTTGTTGAGGCTGTTGTTGAGACTGTTGTTGAGACTGTTGTTGAGCTGTTGTTGAGGCTGTTGTTGAGACTGTTGTTGAGACTGTTGTTGAGCTGTTGTTGAGCTGTTGTTGAGACTGTTGTTGAGACTGTTGTTGAGCCTGTTGTTGAGACTGTTGTTGAGGCTGTTGTTGAGACTGTTGTTGAGACTGTTGTTGAGGCTGTTGTTGAGACTGTTGTTGAGACTGTTGTTGAGACTGTTGTTGAGACTGTTGTTGAGACTGTTGTTGAGACTGTTGTTGAGACTGTTGTTGAGCCTGTTGTTGAGACTGTTGTGTGACTGTTGTTGAGTTGTGACTGTTGTTGAGACTGTTGTTGAGACTGTTGTTGTGCTGTTGTTGAGCTGTTGTTGTGACTGTTGTTGAGACTGTTGTTGAGACTGTTGTTGAGACTGTTGTTGAGACTGTTGTTGAGGCTGTTGTTGAGCTGTTGTTGAGACTGTTGTTGAGACTGTTGTTGAGACTGTTGTTGAGCTGTTGTTGAGACTGTTGTTGAGACTGTTGTTGAGACTGTTGTTGACTGTTGTTGACTGTTGTGTGTGACTGTTGTTGAGACTGTTGTTGTTGTTGTGACTGTTGTTGAGACTGTTGTTGAGACTGTTGTTGTTGTTGACTGTTGTTGACTGTTGTTGAGACTGTTGTTGAGACTGTTGTTGTTGTTGACTGTTGTTGAGACTGTTGTTGAGACTGTTGTTGTTGTTGTTGAGACTGTTGTTGAGACTGTTGTTGAGACTGTTGTTGAGACTGTTGTTGAGACTGTTGTTGTTGTTGAGACTGTTGTTGAGACTGTTGAGACTGTGTTGAGACTGTTGTTGAGACTGTTGTTTGACTGCTGACTGTTGTTGAGACTGTTGTTGAGACTGTTGTTGTTGTGACTGTTGTTGAGACTGTTGTTGTTGTTGTTGACTGTTGTTGACTGTTGTTGAGACTGTTGTTGAGACTGTTGTTGAGACTGTTGTTGAGACTGTTGTTGAGACTGTTGTTGAGACTGTTGTTGAGACTGTTGTTGAGACTGTTGTTGAGACTGTTGTTGAGACTGTTGTTGAGACTGTTGTTGTTGTTGAGACTGTTGTTGAGACTGTTGTTGACTGTTGTTGAGACTGTTGTTGTTGTTGAGACTGTTGTTGAGACTGTTGTTGTGAGACTGTTGTTGAGACTGTTGTTGTTGTTGTTGTTGTTGAGACTGTTGTTGAGACTGTTGTTGAGGCTGTTGTTGAGCTGTTGTTGAGACTGTTGTTGAGACTGTTGTTGAGACTGTTGTTGAGACTGTTGTTGAGACTGTTGTTGAGACTGTTGTTGAGACTGTTGTTGAGACTGTTGTTGAGACTGTTGTTGAGACTGTTGTTGAGACTGTTGTTGAGACTGTTGTTGTGACTGTTGTTGAGACTGTTGTTGAGACTGTTGTTGAGACTGTTGTTGTTGTTGAGACTGTTGTTGAGACTGTTGTTGAGACTGTTGTTGAGACTGTTGTTGAGACTGTTGTTGAGACTGTTGTTGAGACTGTTGTTGAGACTGTTGTTGAGGCTGTTGTTGAGACTGTTGTTGAGACTGTTGTTGAGACTGTTGTTGAGACTGTTGATGAGACTGTTGATGAGACTGTTGATGATGCACCGTTGCAACAGCACTTGCAGCTCTGCCGTTTGGTATGTTCATGGTCTTGGTCATTCTGGTATAAGCAGAGTCAATATTGAACAATGTTATACTTTACCTGAATTTACCCGAGGCCCACTATATATATATATTGTTGCCTCGACAGGGACAAGAAGTCGGCGGCTTGTCAAAGGGATCTTCCTCTCCCCCCCATTTTATTTTTTTCCAAGTGGGTTTAAACCTGAAACTTCTCTAACCTATTCTTACCAAGTCTGTGATGCAAATCTATTCCAAAATACAATAAACTGCAAATCTAAATCTTTACACTAAATGTTATATTGTTTTCTGAATATGGCTTTATCTGTAGTAACCCTACAACCCGTTGTTTAACCTAATAAGTCACATTTTTAACGGAATCCACTAATCCGTTAACAAATACGGCGTATTAGTAACGATTAAAAAGAGTTATAATATTGACATACTGACATAATATTGTCTATGAATCGATCACAACCCTGGAAACACAAACCGAAACTGTCTCTATTTTCAGCTTGTTACAACTTGTAATAAAGTTGTTACATCTTGGCTTAACGTGTTTATGACGTATTAGAACGTTGTTACAACTTGCTATATTGGTTGTTATTACTGGTTAGGAGGTGTTAAAACTTGTTCGAATGTTGTACCAACGTCGTAGTTTCGGCGTGTGTTTGGCTGGGAATAGGTTACGTGGGTTGCTTGGGTTAGCATGTTTTTGGTTAGCCAAAAACATTTGCAATTTTTACAGACTGGCAGACTGTCATAACCGGCTGAGAAACCTCCCTTGTAGGCTAGAAAATATTTTTAAAAATCTTTTTAAACAAAATTTTACCCTTAGAAAGTTTTCGCTTTGTGGTAACAAATTTTTTTTGCGATTTCTGCATGAAAAAGAACACGTGAATAGGTTGTGATGATGAGAATATATAAGTACTCAATTACTCTTAATGCTTCGATGATGAGGTGTTTGAGTATATGCTAATGTATGCTAATGCGCGGCCAGAGGGAGCCATCAGAGTGGCCGACCCCTCACACCCTCCGGGAATGAGGCCAAGGTGATGACCGATGACTTAGGTGACCCAGGTAATGGCGTGTCATCACCCGTGATGACATTTGGCTTTGTGTACGAGGTTAAGCCCACGACGAGACTCGGCTAGTCTGTTGTGAGACCAGGTTCCTTCTCTGGCAAGGCTTGAGGGCTGTTGTCAAGGTGTGGGGGCAGTTGTCAAGGCCTGGGGGGCTGCTGGCAAGGTTTGGCCGCTGCTGGCAAGACCTGGGGGCTGCTGGCAAGGCCTGAGGGCTGCTAGGCAAGGTCTGGGGGCGGCTGGCAAGGTCTGGGGGCTGCTGGCAAGGTCTGGGGACTGCTGGCAAGGTGTGGGGGCAGTTGTCAAGGTCTAGGGGCAGTTGTCAAGGCCTGGGGGCTGCTGGCAAGGCCTGGGGGCTGCTGGCAAGGCATGGGGGCTGCTGGCAAGGCCTGGGGACTGTTGTCAAGGTCTGGGGGCAGTTGTCAAGTCCTGGGGGCAATTGTCAAGGCCTCGGGGCAATTGTCAAGGCCTCGGGGTTGTTGTCAAGGCCTCGGGGTTGTTGTCAAGGCCTCGGGGTTGTTATCAAGGCCTCGGAGCTGTTGTCAAGGCTTGGGGGCTGTTGTCAAGACCTGGAGGTAGTTGTCAAAGCCTGGGGGCTATTGTCAAGGCCTGGGGACCTGTTGTCAAGGCCTGGGGACCTGTTGTCAAGGCCTGGGGCTACTGGCAAGGGAACACAACAGCAGCAGTAACTAGCCAGCTGCGAGACTTGGGCCAAGCAATAAAGCAAGTAAGTATATGCACAACGACTTCTGATCATCCACATTCACTTTAAATATCAATACGTTCTTGAAATAAGTAATTATGACATCTGTTAAAAATATTTGTTGAGAACTGATCGTATGGTGTATGATTTTGTATGAGGGAGGCGAGTATACTTGTGGGTATACAGTGACGCTCTCCTTTACGCGAGGGCGCGAGAGATGGGTGTGGAGGGTAACCCGGTTGCCATGATATGAGGGGAAAGATAGCACAGTGAGGGGAGGATGATTTGGAGAGGAAGAGGTGAGGGGAAGCGTCTATAACGGGAACGGTTCATATAAGGGAACGTGGCGAGGGGGGGGGGGGGGAGGGGTGGTGCTGGGGCTGCATGTTGTGGGCGGGAGGGGGGGGGAGACTAGGGGAGGTACTCACCTAGTTGTGCTTACGGGGGTTGAGCTTCGGCTCTTTGGTCCCGTCTCTCAACTAGTGTAGAGGTTCCTGAGCCTACTGGGCTCTATCATATCTACACTTGAAACTGTGTATGGAGTCAGCCTCCACCACATCACTGCCTAGTGCATTCCATCTGTTAACTACTCTGACACTGAACAAATTCTTTCTAATGTCTCTGTGGCTCATTTGGGTACTCAATTTCCTCCTGTGTCCCCTTGTCCCTGTTCCAACCGTGCTAAATAATTTGTCTTTGTCCACCTTGGCAATTCCATTGTGAATTCTGTAGGTGGTGATCATGTCCTCCCTAACTCTTGTCATCCAGAGACGTGAGTTTTAATTCCCTTAACCTTTCCTCGTAACTCATACCTCTCAGTTCCGGGACTAGTCTGGTGGCATACCACTGAATCTTCTCTAACTTTGTCTTGTGTTTAACTAGGTATGGATTCCAGGCTGGAGCTGCATACTCCAGGATTGGTCTGACATAAGTGATATCCTGTATACACCTCTTAGATGACACCTAATTGCTGGGTGATGCTGGAGGTAAATGTTATCACACAGTAGTGGAGGGAATACATACACCAGGAATACCAACATACACCAGGAATACCAACATACACTAGGAATACCAACATACACTAGGAATACCAACATACATACACCAGGAATACCAACGTACACCAAGAATACCAACATACACTAGGAATACCAACATACACTAGGAATACCAACATACATACACCAGGAATACCAACGTACACCAGGAATACCAACGTACACCAGGAATACCAACGTACACCAGGAATACCAACATACACCAGGAATACCAACATACACCAGGAATACCAACGTACACCAGGAATGCCATCATACACCAGAAATTCCATCATACACCAGGAATACCAACGTACACCAGGAATACCAACATACACCAGGAATACCAACATACACCAGGAATACCAACATACACCAGGAATACCAACATACACCAGGAATACCAACATACACCAGGAATACCAACATACACCAGGAATACCAACATACACCAGGAATACCAACATACACCAGGAATACCAACATACACCAGGAATACCAACATACATACACCAGGAATACCAACATACATACACCAGGAATACCAACGTACACCAGGAATACCAACATACACCAGGAATACCAACGTACACCAGGAATACCAACGTACACCAGGAATACCAACGTACACCAGGAATACCAACGTACACCAGGAATGCCAACATACACCAGGAATGCCAACATACACCAGGAATGCCAACATACACCAGGAATACCAACGTACACCAGGAATACCAACGTACACCAGGAATACCAACATACATACGCCAGGAATACCAACATACACCAGGAATACCAACATACACTAGGAATACCAACATACACCAGGAATACCAACATACACCAGGAATACCAACATACACCAGGAATACCAACATACACCAGGAATACCAACATACACCAGAAATTCCAACATACACCAGGAATACCAACATACACCAGGAATACCAACATGCACCAGGAATACCAACATACACCAGGAATACCAACATACACTAGGAATACCAACATACACTAGGAATACCATCATACACCAGGAATTCCAACATACAACATAAGTGTATGTTGTATTCATACAGTTCAGAGGCACAGAACACAAAGAGTAACAGTCAACCATATAAAATCGAGTCCAAGCGCAGTTAAAAGCTCTGTACCTCAGGGTACAGTCCTTGCACCACCGCTTTCCCTTATTCTCATATCAGATATAGATTCAAATACAAGTCACAGCTTCGTATCATCCTTTGCAGATAAAACAAAAATCAGCATGAAAATAGCTCTGCTGAAGACATTGAAAACCTGCAAGCAGATATTAATAGAGTTTTCGACTGGGCAGCAGAAAATAACATGATGGATTTTAACAGTGATAAATTCCAGATACTCAGATACGGTAAAAATGAGAACCTTAAACATAATACAGGGTACAAAACACAGTCAGATGTGCCCATAGTAGGAAAGCAACATGTAAACGATTTGGGAATAATGATGTCTGACGACCTAACGTTTAGGGAGCATAACCAAGCAAATATTGCGTCAGCCAGAAAATGATAGGATGGATTACGAGAACTTTCAAATCCAGGGATCCCATCACAATGGTTGTACTCTTCAAATCAAATGTGCTGTCCCGTCTTGAGTACTGCTCAGTACTCACTTCCCCATTCAGAGCAGGAGAGATTGCTGAAATAGAGGGAATACAGAGAACATATACGGCATACATAGACGCGATAAAGCACCTAAATTATTGAGATCGTCTCAAAGCCCTTCAAATGTACTCGCTAGAAAGACGACGAGAGAGATATAAAATAATATACACATGGAAAATACTGGAGGGCCAAGTACCAAATCTACACAGTAAAATAACAACGTACTGGAGCGAACGATATGGAGAAAATGCAGAATAGAACCAATGAAGAGCAGAGGTGCCATAGGCACAATCAGAGAACACTGTATAAACATCAGAGGTCCGCGGTTGTTCAACATCCTCCCAGCGGGATAACCGTGGACATGTTCAAGTGAAATCTAGATAGCTTTCTCCAAAGGGTGCCGGACCAACCGGGCTGTGGTGGGTATGTGGGCCTGCGGGCCGTTGCAAGCAACAGCCTGGTGGACCAAACTCTCACAAGTCAAGCCTGGCCTCGGACCGGGCTTGGGGAGTAGAAGAACTCCCAGAACCCCATCAACCAGGTATACACCAGGAATTTCAACATACACTAGCAACACCAACATACACTAGGAACACCAACATACACTAGGAACACCAACATACACTAGCAACACCAACATACACTAGGAACATCAACATACACTAGGAACACCAACATACACTAGGGACACCAACATACACTAGCAACACCAACATACACTAGCAACACCAACATACACTAGCAACACCAACATACACCAGCAACACCAACATACACTAGCAACACCAACATACACTAGCAACACCAACATACACTAGCAACACCAACATACACCAGCAACACCAACATACACTAGCAACACCAACATACACTAGCAACACCAACATACACCAGCAACACCAACATACACTAGCAACACCAACATACACTAGCAACACCAACATACACTAGCAACACCAACATACACTAGCAACACCAACATACACTAGCAACACCAACATACACTAGCAACACCAACATACACTAGCAACACCAACATACACTAGCAACACCAACATACACTAGCAACACCAACATAAACAACAAAAAATAAATTGCACCATTATTGAAAGGCAAAAAAACAAAAACACTTGAAAATTACAACACCAAACAAAACCTAAAATGCTTTGCACAAAAAATAATAATACGAGAAATATCAGAATTTCTCAAATTAACACCAGTATATACATCAGTATTAGAGCGGCGATCTTAGCCTTTTAGGTGAGCTTACGCAGGCATTATTACTGGATGGTAAAAGGCTAGTCAAAGGTTTTATCATAAGCCCCAGCCCCTCTAAAAAAAATCCCCAGCAGAGTATTAATAAAAAAAATTCTAGCGATTATAGTAGATGGAAAACATTATTGGAACGTTGAATCGTCACAGCAGTTAATTGTCATAGAACACGCCAATGGGCTAACGAATCTAGGGAGGATTAGTTGCCCAATACATTGTGGTGGTTTCGTGTGTGTTGTAGCGCGTTATGTGCGCGGTAGTTCATCGGTGTCGACCACACAGATCCTAGGAAGCGAATTATTCTGTGATCTGATTGGCTGCAGCTTTTGTCAACAGACACGCAGGGAAGGGTAGTGGGGGTGGTGTCATTGTTTCTCTATAGTCATCTTTTAGTTATCTCAAGAAGTGGGATGTTGCGTGGACCAGCCAGTCTCCTCCACACCTGGCAGACGTTTGCACACCTGGCAGACTCCTCCACATCTGGCAGACGCTTCCACACCTGGCAGACTCCTCCACACCTGGCAGACTCCTCCACACCTGGCAGACTCCTCCACACCTGGCAGACTTCTCCACACCTGGCAGAAACTCCGAGGAGAACCACTTTTTCCTTGACATGAAACTCCCCACTTCTTCCCTATCTTTTCCCCACCTCTTCCCTATCTTTTCCCCACCTCTTCCCTATCCTCTCCCCATCGGGATACAAAGTGTTGCAGTATTAATATTAGCGAGATACCTCGACGCTAAATTAAGTGTACACAGACATTTAACACGAAACAAATAGACGTATTTTCATTATTTATTGAAGTCTGGATCAGACTTGAGTTTGTCTCATAACCTCTTGAGTAAATTATATCCAGGTAGGGGAGAGTGGGCTTTACCTTGTCAGGATTAAGTAGTGAAATAAAAATTGTAGCAAAATTATTTATATAGTCTTTTTAATTATATTCATTAGTGCTCCAGTTATTGCTGGAACTTTTCTCTTCATACAAATAATCTTTAATCATTTGGTTAAGTCTTCACTTTTATAATGCTAATAAATGTTAGTTCAACTAACATCTTTATTTAATTGTTGTGCATGAATGTGTATATATAAGTGTATATATGGATGTGGTACCCCCTATATATATAATGTGTGTGTGTTTTCGAGGTTTAAAGGTGAAGGCAGCAGCAGCATACAAGATTGTGAGGTAGAGACCAAAGAATATTCACAATATTCACAATTAAATGACTTTAGGAAGTGATGTGGTGGAGGCTGACTCCATACACAGTTTCAAATGTAGATATGATAGAACCCAGTAGGCTCAGGAATCTGTACACCAGTTGATTGACAGTTGAGAGGCGGGGCCAAAGAGCCAAAGCTCAACCCCCGCAAGCACAATTAGGTGAGTACAAGGTTGTATGGACGTTATTACTGGCGGTGTGTGAGGGCAACCCGTTCTCGCACTTGCTTATAGTCAATATTTGGCTTATGAATAAGTGCATATGTGACATACAAATTTTTTGTGAATATTTGAGTTTACCTGAAAAGCTGAATAGAAAACCACAACCTAACCTTCTTAGTATGTTAAGATAAGTATTTTATGGCTTCTTAATTACCTATATTGATATTACAGTTTTATAAAAATAATAAAACAAAACTAAAATATCTAAATAAATTGTAAAGTAACTCAGGATATTGTCAAATTTTGTATAAAATCTGTGTTGTTTAAAAAAACTTAAATAGAAGAGTTAGTGCCTTGGAAAAAATAGAACTTGGAATATATCATTGTGACGGTAAAGCGTTGGTGTTCGGCTGTTTCAAAAGCTAGGGGCAGGGCCTCGTCACATGACAAAAAAAAAGGAGAAAAGTTGGTCCTTTCGTTTGTGGTAAGGTAATGGGAAGACACACAAAACACAAGTATATAAACAATGAAATTTTAATTACTCTAGAAAACAAGACATGAATAAAGGCAATCTCATAAAATATGCAAGACAAGTCAACAAACAAAATAACATGAATAATCACTGGCGAATGAAAAGTTACGCTAAGACAAGTAAGTTACAGTGATAGCAAAATAAAATATGTAACGGGTGCTGGAATACTGGCTTCGAGCTGCCACCTCCCTTAGTACACGAAAGCCAAGGCTTAGTCTACCAGCGAGAGATGTCAACTGCATGGAGCACTGAGATATTCTGACGAGACTGGCGCACTGCAGCCCAGACGTCGACTTGTGGTGGAGGCGGAGGGCAGGTGCGACGAGACACCAGCCAATCAGCAACAGGCAGGCAAAGGATGAGCAGTTTGCTGGTTACAGCGGTGGCCAGGTGTGCTGGGTATGATTTGCTCTCTGGGCAAAACGTTTGGCGATACTTGGTGAACGTATCTTGTATATAGTATCTTGTATTTTGACGTAATTATGTAGGGAAGAGCAGGCTCAATCTCTCTTGAAAGAGATTATCGTCACAATCATATATATACTTATTTATTAGCCAAATATTGACTATAAGCAATAAGTCATATATGGACTGTTTTGTGCGAGAGCGAGTTGCAGAGGGCGGGCAAGTGCACGTGCTATCTTATCCCTATCCAAACTACCGCCCATCTCTCAAACACCTCCATCATCCCCCGCACATATATATATAAGTGTATATATAATGACAGAAGACCCAGAGAGCAAGAGTTCGACAGAAACAGCATGGCTACCATTAAAATAATAAAGAGAGCAGCGTCAGTTGCTTGCAGGAATGGATCCAGACTCTTAATCATGGGCGATTTCAACCATGGAAAGATAGACTGGGAGAATAGGGACCCACATGGAGGTGAAGACACATGGAGATCTAAACTTTTGGAAGTGAGTACAAGGAACTTTCTGAGCCAACATGTCAAGGGGCCCACAAGCATGAGAGGAAATGACGAACCAGCTAGACTCGACCTGATATTCACTTTAAATGACTCAGAAATAAGGGAAGTCAAATATGAAGCCCCCCAAAGAAATGAGTGGGCACAGTGAATTGATATTTCAGTATCTGGTAGAAGTAGGGATAACCTATCCAAGGATGGGACTGGAAGGAAAAAGACTAAATTACCGAAGAGGAAAATATGACGAGATGAGGAACTTCCTAATGGGAATACCATGGGAAACAGAACTCGGAGAAAAGACTACAGGATGTGATGGATTATGTCACTCAGAAGTGTCAGGAGGCTGCAGACAGGTTTATCCCAGTCCAAAAAGTGAAAAATGAAAAGCAACAGAAGAATCCGTGGTTCAACCAGGAATGTGCAGCAGCAAAGCAATTGAGTAAAAGAACATGGCGAAACTACAGGAACAACAGAACACCAGAGAGCAGGGAGAGATACCAGAGGGCCAGAAATGAGTACATCAGAGTGAGGAGGGAAGCAGAGAGACAGTATGAAAATGATATCGCGAGTAAAGCCAAGACCCAACCAAAACTGCTCCACAGCCACATCAGGAGGAAAACAGCAGTGAAGGAACAAGTGATGAAACTGAGAAAAGGGGAGAACAGATACACAGAGAACGACAAAGAGGTGTGTGCAGAACTCAACAAGAGATTCCAGAAGGTCTTCACAATAGAACAAAGAAAGGTCCCTGCACTAAATGAGGAGGCAAACCGAACAACCTTGGAGGAAATTTACCTCACCAGTGATGAGGTCAAAAGGAATCTGTTGGAGCTAAATGTGTCAAAGGCTGTTGGGCCTGACAGAATCTCACCGTGGATTCTAAAAGAAGGTGCAGAAGTACTAAGTGTGCCACTCTCTATGGTGTATAACAGGTCACTGGAAACGGGAGACCTTCCAGAAAGCTGGAAGACAACTAATGTAGTCCCAATTTACAAAAAGGGTGACAGGCAAGAGGCACTGAACTACAGGCCAGTTTCCCTTACTTGTATACCACGCAAGGTGATGGAGAAGATTGAGAGGAAAAGGCTCGTAGAGCATCTGGAAGGAAACAGCTTTGTAACACACCACCAGCATGGGTTCAGGGATGGTAAATCGTTCCTCACAGGCCTAATAGAATTCTATGACCAGGCAACACAAATTAGGCAGGAAAGAGAAGGGTGGGCAGACTGCATTTTCTTGGACTGTCAGAAAGCCTTTGACACAGTACCTCACAAAAGCCTGTTACAAAAGTTGGAGCAGCAGGCAGGAGTAAAAGGTAAGGTGCTCCAGTGGATAAGGGAGTATCTAAGCAATAGGGAACAGCGAGTAACGGTGAGGGGGGGGGGAGGCATCAGAGTGGCGAGATGTCACCAGCGGGGTTCCACAGGGCTCTGTACTCGGACCCATCCTGTTTCTAGTATATGTAAACGACCTTCCAGCGGGTATAGACGCATTCCTCTCAATGTTTGCTGACGATGCAAAAATTATGAGAAGAATCAAAACAGATGAATATAGACAAAGTCTACAGGACGACCTGGACAAACTGGAGGAATGGTCTAGAAAATGGCTGCTAAAGTTCAATCAGGAAAGTGTAAAGTAATGAAATTAGGCGAAGGGAGCAGAAGGCTGAACACAAGGTACCGTCTGGGAGGTGAAATCCTGCAAGAGTCAAATAAAGAGAAAGATCTGGGGGTTGATATCTGGAAAGTTCAGAGGTATAAACTGGAAAGTTCAGAGGTATGCCACTACGCTAGTCCCAGAACTAAGAGGCATGAGTTACGAGGAAAGGCTGCGTGAAATGCATCTCACGATACTGGAAGACAGAAGAGTAAGAGGAGACATGATAACCACCTACAAAATTCTCAGGGGAATTGACAGGGTGGACAAATACAAACTCTTCAGCACGGGTGGGACACGAACAAGGGGACACAGGTGGAAACTTAGTACCAAGATAAGCCACAGAGACGTTAGAAAGAAATTTTTCAGTCTCTGAGTAGTTAGTAATTGGAATGCACTAGGAAGCTATTTGGTGGAGGCTGACTCCATACACAGTTTCAAATGTAGATATGATAAAGCCCAGTAGGCTCAGGAATCTGCACACCAGTTGATTGACAGTTGAGAGGCGGGATCAAAGAGCCAGAGCTCAACCCCGCAAGCACAACTAGGTGAGTACACACACACACTCTTGAGAATACACTGAAATGTTAAGTTACAAATATACATTTTTTTTTTAATAAAGAAAATCACTCGGCCTATTAGGCAAATCGGGCCTTTGCATAGTAGACCGAGAAGTGCGTTCTGGCTACTGTTGTGTGTCATTATAGCCGTTCTGGCTATAATGACATAGCCGGCATTAGGGTGTTGGTGGCATAGCTGCTTGTGTTATGCTTTCAATAATCTGGTTTGAGGACATTTTACGTGTCCATAGTAGTAAGGTGGCCCTTCCACACTCCACCCTACACCCCCTCCAGGTCAACCACTCTCCACCCTACACCCCCTCCAGGTCACCCACTTTCCACCCTACACCCCCTCCAGGTCACCCACACTCCACCCTACACCCCCTCCAGGTCACCCACACTCCACCCTACACCCCCTCCAGGTCACCCACTCTCCACCCTACACCCCCTCCAGGTCACCCACACTCCACCCTACACCCCCTCCAGGTCACCCACTCTCCACCCCACACCCCCTCCAGGTCACCCACTCTCCACCCCACACCCCCTCCAGGTCACCCACACTCCACCCTACACCCCCTCCAGGTCACCCACTCTCCACCCTACACCCCCTCCAGGTCACCCACACTCCACCCTACACCCCCTCCAGGACACCCACACTCCACCCCACACCCCCTCCAGGTCACCCACACTCCACCCTACACCCCCTCCAGGTCACCCACTCTCCACCCTACACCCCCTCCAGGTCACCCACACTCCACCCCACACCCCCTCCAGGTCACCCACTCTCCACCCCACACCCCCTCCAGGTCACCCACACTCCACCCTACACCCCCTCCAGGTCACCCACACTCCACCCTACACCCCCTCCAGGTCACCCACACTCCACCCTACACCCCCTCCAGGTCACCCACTCTCCACCCTACACCCCCTCCAGGTCACCCACACTCCACCCTTCACCCCTCCAGGTCACCCACACTCCACCCTTCACCCCCTCCAGGTCACCCACACTCCACCCCACACCCCCTCCAGGTCACCCACACTCCACCCCACACCCCCTCCAGGTCACCCACTCTCCACCCTACACCCCCTCCAGGTCACCCACACTCCACCCTTCACCCCTCCAGGTCACCCACACTCCACCCCACACCCCCTCCAGGTCACCCACACTCCACCCCACACCCCCTCCAGGTCACCCACTCTCCACCCTACACCCCCTCCAGGTCACCCACTCTCCACCCTACACCCCCTCCAGGTCACCCACACTCCACCCTACACCCCCTCCAGGTCACCCACTCTCCACCCTACACCCCCTCCAGGTCACCCACACTCCACCCCACACCCCTTCCAGGTCACCCACACTCCACCCCACACCCCTCCAGGTCACCCACACTCCACCCTACACCCCCTCCAGGTCACCCACTCTCCACCCTACACCCCCTCCAGGTCACCCACACTCCACCCCACACCCCCTCCAGGTCACCCACACTCCACCCCACACCCCCTCCAGGTCACCCACACTCCACCCTACACCCCCTCCAGGTCACCCACTCTCCACCCTACACCCCCTCCAGGTCACCCACACTCCACCCTACACCCCCTCCAGGACACCCACACTCCACCCCACACCCCCTCCAGGTCACCCACACTCCACCCTACACCCCCTCCAGGTCACCCACTCTCCACCCTACACCCCCTCCAGGTCACCCACACTCCACCCCACACCCCCTCCAGGTCACCCACTCTCCACCCCACACCCCTCCAGGTCACCCACACTCCACCCTACACCCCCTCCAGGTCACCCACACTCCACCCTACACCCCCTCCAGGTCACCCACACTCCACCCTACACCCCCTCCAGGTCACCCACTCTCCACCCTACACCCCCTCCAGGTCACCCACACTCCACCCTTCACCCCCTCCAGGTCACCCACACTCCACCCTTCACCCCCTCCAGGTCACCCACACTCCACCCTACACCCCCTCCAGGTCACCCACACCCCCCCCCTCTCGCTAACCCATCACCCACATTCCATCCACTCCCCCCCACCCTAATCCCTCCCCCTAACCCCCCACCACACCCTCACTACTGTGCCTGTGAACGTAGTGAGTGTGGGGGAGGAGGAGGAGGGGGCTGGGTGTCTGCCGTACCACCGACCTGCTCGTCTCATTATGCATAATTAGCAATTGGCGTTAGGGGGCAGTGGAGGGGGGGCGCGTGCCCTGTGCCCTGCTGCAGCTGTGCTCTAAGCGACTCTCCAGCTGACGGTCGCAGCGCAGCCTCCCAGCTACTGTAGCTCGGAGTACACAATACACAAAATACAAAATAATCAAAATAATAAGAAAATAATCCTGGTTCCACAAAATACTGGAACCAGGATTTATGAAGTATTTGGGCATCCACTTACGAAACCTTTACATCTTTTGCCCATTCATACCTTTTTTTTTACATTTACATTTTTTTTTACAGTTTATGAACGAAGCTTTAAGAGATTATTTGTAAAATGAATAATCTTGGATTGTGATGTTTCGAAGCTATATAAACTGTTTAGTAAATGCAAACAAAGCCGCAATGATTGTTTAAAGATGTACAGGTTTCGAAAGTATAATAAAGGCGTAAAATAATTGATAAATCCTGATCTTAAGAACAGTAAACGTTTGTTTATAAACTGTAAACGTTTAGCTAGTTTGGTTTGCAGACCACAACCTCCCAACTCTTGGACATTTCATCCTACACAGCGAGTTCCTAATGTGTATACTTGCAACATACATGGGGTATACATGAGGCATTGTATTCATGTTGAGTGTCTGACTTAGATCCTAATTGGTTAGGATTTTACAACATTGATGCCGTGTTCATTTTAGTTATGTGAGATTGATTGATTGATAAAGATTAAGCCACCCAAGAGGTGGCACGGGCATGAATAGCCCGTAATGTTATGTGAGAAAATATTGTGTTATATATATTGTATTATCCACTTTCATCTCTCCCTCATCACCTCACTCCCACTACTCCCCAGCCACTTGGGCTGGACGGTAGAGCGACGGTCTCGCTCCGTGCAGGTCGGCATTCAATCCCCGACCACCCGAATGCTTGAGCACCATTCCTTTCCCCCCGTCCCATCCCAAATCCTTATCCCTTCCAAGTGCTATATAGTGGTAATGGCTTGGCGTTTCTCCTGAGAGTTCCCGTCACTCCCACTACCCCTGGTGGAGCTGGAACGAAGGAGAGAGCAGTGATACAATGTTTTCATTATTGCAGTGCCAAAGAAACCATTAGTGTTTATGGAGGCAGTTGAACATACCCGGGCTTGGGGGATGAAGAGACACGTGTAATTAACACGTAAAGTACACGTATGACTCGTGTAGGAACTTACCTATGAGTGACTACAGAGGGGGAGTGAGGTCTCTAGTTCTTGGTGCCCCGCCTACTGGCCTGGTTTTGTACCGGTTGCGGTATCATTTAACTTTTCCGACGATCGAATTCTTTGTCGAATTGTGTTGTGGAGTTGTTGTGAAAAGTAGAGTTGTGGACGGATTACAAGAGGTGTGGATGGATTACAAGAGATGTGGATGGATTACAAGTGTAATCCAGAGATGGATTACTCTGCGTAAAGTTGTGGATGGACACAATTTTCCAATGCCTAGTCATTATTAACCATGTTTTTATAACTTTACAAAAGATTTACCATTCAAAACCCGGGAATTTTAACCAAGAGACAAGGTTTTATAAAATGGTACGATGATGGTGATAGACAAAATAATGATAGCAAAGTGATAGCGATAGCCAAAATAGGGCAGGCTATCACCATCATCATTTTGCCTATCGCCATTACAAAGTGAAGGCGATAGCCAAAATAACGGTGACAAAGCAATGGTGACACTGCAAGACTGATAAGACATGACATCTGACATCTCTGACATCTCTATGGTGACATCTCTGGTGACAGAGATGTCACCATATTGCCCAATTGTATTAGAAGGCAATTTCAATATTGTAAACTAGCAGTGTTGATGTGATCGCGACGCAACACACGCAGGTTAAGAGGTAAAACACGACCGAATAGCATTGATTTATTGTGTTCGTATTGTGTTCCTAACGTATGTTAAAATTGTATATATATGAGTTTGGGTGGATAACGACTTGATAAGGTGTCCAGGACGGACCGAAACGTCGCTGTTTGTGTAATAATCTAAGATGACGTCTGATCAAGACCTTTTGTGCCCTCTGTAATGCTTTTTGCGCTACCGCTCCAACCCGTTCTCGCACTTGCTTACAGTCAATATCAATTAGTATGTCACATATGCACTTATTAAATAAGCCAATATTGACTGTAAGCAAGTGGGAGAACGGGTTGACCGCTCACAGGATGAGTATGGGGTGCACAATAAACTAGCCGCCTCCGGCGGCAACAATCAAATCAAATCGCTGTTTCTTCAGCTCCATTATTTACCCAGGTGTGTATAGTTTGGTCATCATGAGTTTGGGTGGATGTAAGAGCTGCCTCGTGTGGACCAATTGAGCTGTTGCAGTTCACCTTATTCTTTCGTGTTTGTCTATGGTTATGCTTCGTCAGAGTTGATTGAGAATCTTGACAACGTCTGACAGGGATGCTGGACCTTCGACGTTCATTACAGTGATGCTGATAGGTTTTTCGGTTGAAAAACGATGTCGTCCTTGGTACCCGTGTTCGAGCCCCTGATGGTTCAGGGAATGAAATGATGAGTCGGGATGCTTCACTCTGGTAAGAATGCACAATTGAATAAGAACATAAGAATGAAGGTCACTGCAGAAGACCTTTTGGACCATATCTGGAGGTTATCTTGAGATGATTTCGGGGCTTTAGTGTCCCAAAAACATAAGTGAAAACTCTTTAATTATATCTACCCAAACTCGTTCATAAATATATCTAACCCATGCTGGAAATAATCAAGCGATCCCACGTCTAAACTCTGAAATTTGTTCCATAAATCTACCACCCTGTTTTGAAACCATTATTTACCCAGGTCTTTCCTAAATTTAAGCGTCTCCAATTAATAATTGTAAAGTAAATTATTTATATGAATATCTGACTGTGCAAGCTCTTCCCGTTGCATTAAACAGTGCAACAAGAGGCAGGAGTTGTGAACAGACAATGAAAGAATAAGTTTAGGATACATTAAAACAGAGCTGGACATTGGGGCTCCGATTCACGCAAGCACTTACGAACCTGTACATCTTTTCTCAATCTTTGGCGGCTTTGTTTACGAATATTCAACAGTTAATGAGCTCCGAAGCACCAGGAGGCTGTTTATAACAATAACAACAGTTGAATGGGAAGTTTTCATGCTTGTAAACTGTTTAATAAATGTAACCAAAGTCGTCAAAGATTGAGGAAAGATGTACACGTTCGTAAGTACTTGCGTAACTGCTTCGTGAATCTTGCCCCAGAACCTTATTCTAGGTTACCCGTCTAATAACACTGGACAGTTTTGCGACAGGGAAACAGTTTCAATGTTTTGATTCATCGAGGTCTCGAACTCGGGCCACAGCAGTACGAAACCTATGCCTTACCAACCAGGCCATGGATGCTCACAATAGGACATTTTATGAAACATTACACAAGGAAATCACAGTAACGGGACACAGCTATGAAAAAATCTTTGGAACGGGACGGGGGTTCGAACCAGCGTTCTGCGTATCTCCAGATGCTAAAAATTATATAACCTGATGAACTTAGCTAGCAGCTCAAATACCTGGGGGGCTGCGGGCCGCTCCAAGCAACAGCCTGTTGGACCAAGTCATCACAAGTCGCTCGGAGAGTAGTAGAACTCCCAGAACCCTCTCCAGGTATGCCTCTAGACTTCTGGTGGGGCCCGGCTGTTGTTTTTAGATTTATCTACTCAGAACGAAATGTTCACGTAGCACAGGCTATGGTGAGCCCGTAAAGGGGGGCCGGCCGGATCCCAGGTCATTTGTAGCAAATCGTGGTCCATGGGTTAAGGTGTTGGTCTGGAAACACCCTGGACGCTGGTTCGATTTCTATCCTGCTCCAATGATTTTGTCTTATGTGCGCAATTGTGGACGGTGTCACTTATAGGTTTTAAGCGTTGGTGAGCATTCCGTCCTCATAAGGTCCCCCACAACGTCACTTTAAAGTGTCCTTATCCTAATCATCCAGAGGACCCAAAACAGAAAACGGGACAGTACGTCACTTTCGCGAACCGCTTCCATTTTCTAGTACGACGATTTTTGGTCTTATGTAACGCATACGAGCGAAAAGCGACGTTCTCTGTAGGAGGACAGGTTGTAGGAGGACAGGTTGTAGGAGGACAGGTTGTAGGAGGACAGGTTGTAGGAGGACAGGTTGTAGGAGGACAGGTTGTAGGAGGACAGGTTGTAGGAGGACAGGTTGTAGGAGGACAGGTTGTGGGAGGACAGGTTGTGGGAGGACAGGTTGTAGGAGGACAGGTTGTAGGAGGACAGGTTGTAGGAGGACAGGTTGTAGGAGGACAGGTTGTAGGAGGACAGGTTGTAGGAGGACAAGTTGTAGGAGGACAAGTTGTAGGAGGACAGGTTGTAGGAGGACAGGTTGTAGGAGGACAGGTTGTAGGAGGACAGGTTGTAGGAGGACAGGTTGTAGGAGGACAGGTTGTAGGAGGACAGGTTGTAGGAGGACAGGTTGTAGGAGGACAAGTTGTAGGAGGACAAGTTGTAGGAGGACAGGTTGTAGGAGGACAGGCTGTAGGAGGACAGGCTGTAGGAGGACAGGCTGTAGGAGGACAGGCTGTAGGAGGACAGGCTGTAGGAGGACAGGCTGTAGGAGGACAGGCTGTAGGAGGACAGGCTGTAGGAGGACAGGCTGTAGGAGGACAGGTTGTAGGAGGACAGGTTGTAGGAGGACAGGTTGTAGGAGGACAGGTTGTAGGAGGACAGGTTGTAGGAGGACAGGTTGTAGGAGGACAGGTTGTAGGAGGACAGGTTGTAGGAGGACAGGTTGTAGGAGGACAGGTTGTAGGAGGACAGGCTGTAGGAGGACAGGCTGTAGGAGGACAGGCTGTAGGAGGACAGGCTGTAGGAGGACAGGTTGTAGGAGGACAGGCTGTAGGAGGACAGGTTGTAGGAGGACAGGTTGTAGGAGGACAGGGTGAGATTAGATGTGTGTGTATGGATGAGTTTGGGAGGGGGGGGATATAAATTTTTTTTTTTTTTTAATTTTGCCCCGAGGTGCGAGTTTATTGGGCAGCGCCACTCATCTTGTGAGTGGACACACCGCCATAGCAGCATGTACAACACTCCCCAATTGGAAGAAAACCAGCTGGGTTGTTCATCCTGTCACTTGTACCCAGACACAGCTGGGACTTGTTTAACTGTCTCAAGTGAACAGCTCCTCAAACAAGAAGATTAACATTTATCAACCCTTAAAAGCTTACGTGTTCTTGCGGGTGCAAAATGGGGAAATCTTTTAAGAACAGTATCAATATTTGACAAATAGTGTTTTCCTAACAAACAATGTGGGGTTCATTATTCTTCAGTTATTCCTAATGTCTCTCAGGTGTTCACATTCACGTAGATAGTGGTCAAGGCGGTGTCCATCACTCTCACCACAGATTCTGCAACTTCGCTGATCAACTGTTGTTTCCATTTGGATTGGAAACAACAGTTGATCAGCGAAGTTGCAGAATCTGTGGTGAGAGTGATGGACACCGCCTTGACCACTATCTACGTGAATGTGAACACCTGAGAGACATTAGGAATAACTGTAGAATAACTTGACCCCACATTGTTTGAGTTAGGAAAACACTATTTGTCAAATATTGATACTGTTCTTAAAAGATTTCCCCATTTTGCACCCGCAAGATAACGTAAGCTTTTATAGGGCGAGATATAAATAGGCCTATACGAGGCAGCTCCTATGTAGTTTCATTAACTTGTTTGTACTAATGTTCTTATGGAAACTGTCATATCATATTTGATATGTGACCAATGTTATTGTCATATTTGACCAATAACATTGGTCACTACCGAAAAAAAGGTGTCAAGGAGCAGTTTACAGCATTCATCATTTATATAAACATTCGTCTTTAACATCGTCGTTCCGCCCCTGCAGCCCCCCTCAGCTGCCCTCCCCCCCCCCAATGCTGCCCTTCTCCTCCCCCCCCCCAATGCTGCTCTTCTCCCCCCCCCCCAATGCTGCTCTTCTCCCCCCCAATGCTGCTCTTCTCCCCCCCCCCCCAATGCTGCTCTTCTCCCCCCCAATGCTGCTCTTCTCCCCCCCCCCAATGCTGCTTTTCTCCCCCCCCCCCCCGATGCTGCTTTTCTCCCCCCCCCCCACCAATGCTGCTTTTCTCCCCCCCCCCCCCACCAATGCTGCTTTTCTCCCCCCCCCCAATGCTGCTCTTCTCCCCCCCCTCCCAATGCTGCTCATCTCCCCCCCCCCAATGCTGCTCTTCTCCCCCCCCTCCCAATGCTGCTCTTCTCCCCCCCCCAATGCTGCTCTTCTCCCCCCCCCCCAATGCTGCTCTTCTCCCCCCCCACCAATGCTGCTTTTCTCTCCCCCCCCCAATGCTGTCCTATCCCCCCACTGCGGCCCCCTCAGCCCCCCCTGACGGTGGCGGTGACAGCTTTACAACCAACATGTTGTTGGTTGAAACAAGTTATGGTGTTGGTGGAGCCGGCGCTGAACACCACCAATATTTACTCTCCTGGTAATACGGTTCGCTAACAAATTTACAAGTCTCATGCATTACCACCATCCCCTTGAGTCATCACCCTAGGGACCACCAGGGACTCTGACTGACGTCCCGCGGGGGACCTCCAGGGACTCCCAGCTGGACTCTCGTCCCGCGAGGGACCTCGAGGGACTCAGTCACATGAGCCCACACACAAACATGTATACACATACAGGTGGTACAAACATGTATACACATACAGGTGGTACAAACATGTATACACATACAGGTGGTACAAACATGTATACACATACAGGTGGTACAAACATGTATACACATGCAGGTGGTACAAACATGTGTACACATACAGGTGGTACAAACATGTATACACATGCAGGTGGTACAAACATGTATACACATGCAGGTGGTACAAACATGTATACACATGCAGGTGGTACAAACATGTATACACATACAGGTGGTACAAACATGTATACACATGCAGGTGGTACAAACATGTATACACATGCAGGTGGTACAAACATGTATACACATACAGGTGGTACAAACATGTATACACATACAGGTGGTACAAACATGTATACACATGCAGGTGGTACAAACATGTATACACATACAGGTGGTAGCCAAATAAACAACTCCTATATAACAGTTCGTACAATTTTCTAGTGACAAACTGTCTCTCTCTCCCAAACCGCTTGCGACCCGAGGCGTGGAGTGAAGAGCCGTGTTGATCAACACACGAGGATGAGCTATACGGGTATCCAGGCGAGTACTGGATATTCAGCCTGTACCTCCTTCCACCAGGCAGGTCCAACCATACGAGGCAGGTCCAACCATACGAGGCAGGTCCAACCATACAGGGCAGGTCCAACCATACGAGGCAGGTCCAACCATACGAGGCAGGTCCAACCATACGAGGCAGGTCCAACCATACGAGGAATAGTTGGACCATTTCAGGTGCCCAATCACTTGATGCTGGACGGTAGAACGAGGGGGGCTCGTTTCATGCAGGTCGGCGTTCAATCCTCGACCGTCCCTCCCCGTCCCATCCCAAATCCTTGTCCTGACCCCTTTCCAAGTGCTATATAGCCGTAATAGCTTGGCGCTTTACTCTGACAATACCCCTCCTTCTACCAGGCGTGCTGGCAATCTCCGATTATCTATTTATATAAATGGTTTTGATGTTATTTTTGTTTTTAGTAGTTTTTTAAGGGGGGTTCACCGTCGTGGCCATTAGGCGTCTGGCTGGGCCGCTAAATGTTATCATTTCTGTCTTAGGCGGTGAATATATATATTCTATATATAGAATATATAGAATAAGAATATATAACTCATATGTTGGGGTCTGTAAGATTGTTTCTGATGTGATATAACAACTACTGCTGCTCTGTTATATATCATTGATAATGTTATTTGGTTTGCAACTCTGCACTGTGTTAGATAATGGTCTAGTTGTCATATTTGGCATTTCAACGCAATACTGACATTAACCTGTCTTCTTCGGGAACTTATATTCGATATGTAATTGTCAGTGGCCATTAATTTAGACGAGAGCTGCCAAAGAGTTCGTGAAGGTAACACACGACACAGCTATATGCATAGCACGTATAGCTGAGTTCAGTTATTTAGTATGCACCTCATACCCATTTCTTGTATGGAGCGATGGTGGACCCCATACCCGTTCCCTGGCGGTGGTGGAGCCCATACCCATCCCGTGGGCGGTGGTGGAGCCCATACCCATCCCGTGGGCGGTGGTGGAGCCCATACCCATCTCGTGGGCGGTGGTGGAGCCCATACCCATCTCGTGGGCGGTGGTGGAGCCCATACCCATCTCGTGGGCGGTGGTGGAGCCCATAACCATCCCCAGGGCGGTGGATGGAAGGGTCAAAGGCAAATAATGGGTTCAGGAACTGGACTCTTTAGCTAAAGAAATAAAAATTATGTGAAGTTAGTTACTCAATTTTGTTTTTATATCACAAGTTATTAAAGAAGCGGTCTACAATAGTCCCTATACAGACAGTTTACATCTGCGGTGAGTCAGTCACACAGTTACTAATCCTGCTTTACACCCACCCAACTGGGCGGCAGCTATACAGTCATGTGCAGGCTGCACCTACAGTAAGCTAACCCTGTGTACTTGGCTAAGATTCCTGGCAGTACATCATGAATGAAGTACTTACACATTTCTTGGATACCACTGATGGAGTTATCGCTGATATTTTCACATTCCATTATATAATAACGCAAAGTATGTGAAAAGTTCTGCTGAGAGTTTACGTTTAGTCAAGTCTACGTCAGCAGGTAGTGTAAACTTATAGCTGATCCTAAGCCTAGCAGTGGTAACATCTAAAAGTCTGCTAACCTTATTAGATGGCACATAGATGTGCGGTTCTTGTTGCATAATAGAATGATGATAGATTGAATAACTGGTAAGAGTTTCACTTTCCCTCAGTCGATTAGATTTTGTTGCTGTTCCCGGAATAATGCTTCTCTCAGGCTGCTCAAAGGCAATCCAAAATGGTAATAAATTCCCTCTTTATGAGCACATGTTTTGACTAACTCATCAGTTCTGTCATGCATTCGGGGACCAATATGGGAAGGAATCCACAGGAGGCAAACTCTTGACTCCATCAATGATTATTTCATTATATCTGTGTCCAGCAACAGACACAAACACATCACAGTTATGCCTTGGGGAGCTGAGGGCAGTCAAGGAAGATAAGGAGTTACTTACAATTATCGTGTTGACTTTGGACTCTTTACTCGTTCGAATGCAAGGATTATTCCAAACAATTCTGTGTAAAGAGTGTAGGTCCAGTTAATTATAAGAACTTCACACTCACAGTAATAGGAGCTATCTCCCGCTATCATAACTACACTTCCAGCTGCACCAAGGGACTGGTGCAAGGAGCCATGAGTGTAAATACCCTGGGAGAGGGAGCGCTCTCTGTCCAGAGCATCAATTTGACTTTTAAGGCATTTTGTATTGCTTCTTGTCGAAGCTTAAGTTGTTCTATCAGCTTCTTGGTGGGAAAGGGGGGGTGGAACTGATTTGAAAAGGGGCGATCTCTCCCATGGGGCAGAAAAGTGTCGTCATTGTCTCTCTTTTGATAGAAATGATGAACATTATACATTCTGAGTACAGCGGCGGTTTTGGTAACTGTATTTAGAATGTATAATGTCATCATGTCATCATCATTTCTACCGAGAGAGATTTATACCTTGTGTTGCAATGTTCTTAATACGCAACTACACTATACATTGTTCTTCAGTGTTTCTCTTGAATTATTATTGGGCGACGTTGTTCATTTTTGTTATAGCACCTGTTAGCACTCTTTGTTCGGCCTTGTTGTTGTATAACCCGTTGTATAAGTAGCCCCCCCCCCATGCGCTTGTTCCACTAATTACCCAAGCTGTGTGGGTGGTAAGACGACTAATTGGGGGTAGTCGTGTTCCTGCGGGCCAACCAGCGTCCTCAGCTGGATGGGTTAGGTCGTGGGGGGAGTGGGTAGTGTTGGGTGACTGG
>NC_059602.1:87327-121882 GCF_020424385.1 Procambarus clarkii
TCCATGTTAGAAGCGTACCTGTCACCCCTCCAATATTTTCCAGTTTCCAGAACAACCTCTTATGTGGAACTCTATCAAAAGCCTTTTTTAGGTCCAGATAGATGCAGTCAACCAACCATCTCTTTCCTGTAATATCTCTGTTGCTCGATCATAGAAACTGAGTAAATTCGATACACAGGATCTTCCAGATAGAAAACCATACTGTCTGTCTGATATTATATCATTTCTCTCCAGGTGTTCTACCCATTTAGTTTTAATTATTTTTTCCAATATTTTGATTATTACACTTGTCAATGATACAGGTCTATAATTAAGGGGGTCTTCCCTGCTGCCACCTTTGTAGATTGGAACTATGTTAGCCTTTTTCCACACATCAGCTACAACTCCTGTAGCGGAGTTGTGTGTGTGTGTGTGTGTGTGTGTGTGTGTGTGTGTGTGTGTGTGTGTGTGTGTGTGTGTGTGTGCGTGCGTGTGTGTATGTATGTGTATGGGTGTAAGCGTGTGTGTGTGTGTGTGTGTGTGTGTGTGTTTGCTATTTGTATTCACTATTTGTGTCTGCAGAATCGGGTTGTTAGCTCTTGGACCCCGCCTTTCTAACCTTATATTTGTCCTCTATTGTATCTACTACATAAACACTATTGAGAAGTGCCCGACAGACCACTGAAACATTATCAAACACAGTGCACAGTTACACACCCAATAAGATTTCAACTTGGATATAACAGAGCAGAAGTTGTTAAACCCATTGGGCATGATCTTATTAAGCGACCATGCGAGTCATAAATACTCATACTCCGCCTAAGTAAAGCAGAAACAAAAAACAACTAAAACTTAGTGGGCCAGCCAGAGGCTATGGGCCCGTGTAGGAATATCCCTGCAAAAAAATAAAAAAAATATACTGCATATATTTCTCTAACACACAAACACACATACAGGAAGCAGCCCGTAGCAGCTGTCTAACTACCAGGTACCTATTTACTGCTAGGTAACAGGGACATCAGGGTGAAAGAAACTCTGCCCATTTTGTTTTTGCCATCACTGGGGATCGAAGCCTAGAACCCTAGGATTACGAGTTCAGAGCGCTATCCACTCAGCTATCAGGCCCCTTGCGACACACACAAACACACATACATACACTGTACTTACCTAGTTGTGCTTGCGGGGGTTAAGTTCTGGCTCTTTGGTCACGCCTTTCAACTCTCAATCAACTTGTGTACAGATTCCTGAGCCTATTGGGCTTTGTCATATCTACATTTGAAAATGTGTATGGAGTCAGCCTCCACCACATCATTACTTAATTAATGCATTCCATTTATTAACTACTCTGACACTGAAAAAATTCTTTCTAACGTCTCTGGCTCATCTGGGTACAAAGTTTCTACCTGTGTCCCCTTGTTCGTGTCCCACCCGTGCTGAAGAGTTTGTCTTTGTCCACCCTGTCAATTCCCCTGAGAATTTTGTAGGTGGTTATCATGTCTCCCCTTACTCTTCTGTTTGCCAGGGATACGAGGTTCAGCTCCCTTAACCTTTCCTCGTAGCTCATACCTCTTAGTTCCGGGACTAGTCTGGTGGCATACCTCTGAATCTTCTCTAACTTTGTCTTGTGTTTAACTTGGTATGAACTCCAGGTTGTAGCTGCATATTCCAGGATTGGTCTGACATAAGTGGTATACAAGGTCCTGAATGATTCCTTACACAAGTTTTTAAAGGCAGTTCTAGCATATGCCGCTGATAATATCCTTTGGATATGGGCCTTTGGGGACAGGTTCGGTGTGATATCAACCCCCACATTGACACCATATGTGCTTGTGGCTTTTGTAAAATCAGCCGGATTATTAAATGAACAAATCCACAAGGGCCGTGACGAGGATTCGAACCTGCGTCCGGGAGCATCCCAGACACTGCCTTAATCGACTGAGCTACGACAGGGTTAAATCGACTGAGCTACGACACCCGGATTATTGTACTGATTTGAGCCTAGTCTTTTGTTCAACAGCTGTTTGCCATTTTAATGCTGATGATCTGTAACGTCAAGATCATTTCTAGTCATCATCAGCATCATTTTCCCATCGCCAAAGTTATCTTCAATCACTTTCAGAATGATGACCATGATGGCCTTTAATGCCGTTTATAGGCCTACATTCTCTCAAAACAATCATCAACTTCATTCACTATTCTAAGGCAAAACAATATAATTTTGAACTTCACATACACAACACGTTCATATACGCAAAACATGAGTACACAGACGAGCATCACCACTCACGACACACGCACGCAACCCCCACACACGCACGCAACCCCCTCCACACGCACGTTCGCACGCAACCCCCCCCCCCCTCACACGCACGCAAATCCCCCCCCCACACACACGCAACCCCCCCCCCCACATGCACGCTCGCAAACCCCCCCCACACACACACACATGCAACCCCCCCCCCCACACACACACACACAACCCCCCCCCACACACACACACACGCAACCCCCCCCCCCACACACACACACGCAACCCCCCCCCCCCACATGCACGCTCGCAACCCCCCTCACACGCGCGGAACCCCCCAAACGCACTCAACCCACCACACGCACCCAACCTCCCCCCACACACGCACGCAACCCCCCCCCCCCCCCACACGCGCACGCAACCCCCCCCACACACGCGCACGCAACCCCCCCCCACACGCGCACGCAACCCCCACACACACTCGCACCCCCCCATCCACACCCTTGCACCCACCCAATCCATACACACACACACAGATACCCAACTGAGAGAATTGGGCAACTGGCAAATGTCGTACCAATTTTCAAGAAAAGGGATGAGGAGGAGGCACTTAACTACAGACCCGTATCACTAACAAGCATCCCCTGCAAAATACTTGAAAGAATAATTAGGCTAAGACTTGTTGAGCATCTAGAGAACATTATGTTTGTAAACAAGCACCAACATGGGTTCTGGAAAGGGAAATCATGCCTAACAAACCTTTTGGAATTTTATGATAAAATAACAAGGATAAGGCAGGACAGAGAAGGTTGGACTGGTCGCATTTCTAGATTTCTAGACTGCCAAAAGGCCTTTGATACAGTACCGCACATGAGAATGCTACTCAAACTTGAGAGGCAGGCAGGAGTAAGCGGAAAGGCCCTAGCATAGGTAAGGAACTACCTAACAGAAAGGAGCCAGAGAGAAACGGTAAGGGGCGAGAAGTCGGACTGGCGAACAGTAACAAGTGGAGTACCTCAAGGATCGGTGCTGGAACCAATTCTATTTCTAATTTACATAAATAAAATTTTTACAAGAGTAGAATCCTACATGTCGGTGTTCGCGGATGACGCAAAATTAATAAGGAGAGTTGTGACAGATGAGGATTGTAGGATCCTCCAAGACGACCTGAACAGGTTGCAGAGATGGTCAGAGAAAAGTTCTACTGGAGTTCAACACGAACAAATGTAAAGTTATGGAAATGGAACTAGGAGATAGGAGACCAAAGGGACAGTACACAATGAAGGGGAACTGTCTACCTGTGACGATTCGAGTAAGAAACCTGGGAGTGGACGTAACACCTAACCTAACTCCTGAGGCACATATAAATAGGATAACGATACCAGCGTACTCAGCATTGTGTAGGAAGACACAAGAGTTCGGGGAGACATGATCACTACCTAAACAAATTTCAAAGGAATTGACAGGGCAGATAAAGACAAACTGTTTAACACGAGTGGTACACGAACAAGGGGACACAGGTGGAAACTAAGTACCCAAATGAGCCACAGGGACGTTAGAAAGATTTTTGTCAATGTCTGAGTAGTTAACAGATGGAATGCATCAGGCAGTGATGTGGTGGAGGCAGACTCCACACAGTTTCAAATGTAGATATGATAGAGCCCAGTAGGCTCATGAACCTGTACATTAGTTGATTGACGTTTGAGAGGCGGGACCAAAGAGCCAGAGCTCAACCCCCGCAAGTACAGCTAGGTAAGTACAACTCGGTAAGTACATACATACATAATTAACTAAATGCACGCCTTCCGTCACGTGCTGGCGTACAGTCACAAGAGCCGTACACTACGAGCACGGCCGCCCACATTCAGTAACTTGCATCAACTAATGTCAATAAGAAACTCACAATGCGATCTTAACAGGAGTATATTTGATCTCGGCTTCAAAACTGAAATACAAATATTAGCCTTGAATTGCCAACCCAAAATCGAATTGTTCAGCTTAGCATAACTCTTTTTATCGCCAGTAATTGCTGACTGGACTTTCATTTCAGTTTCGCTGTAACAAAAAATTCATTACCATATCATTGTTTTCCCACACTCTCTCTCTCCCCTCTTTCATTCCTCCCCCTTATTCCCCTCTTTCCTGTTGGTACTACCTCCACCCCTCACGAATACCTTCATTAGTGAGTTGGGGCTCCCACTTGCCAACAAGTAGTTAGTAGTTGTTGTACACGTTCTCATTCGGTGCAGGCGATGAGTCACAATAACGTGGCTAAGGTATGTTGACCAGACCACACACTAGAAGGTGAAGGGGCGACGACGTTTCGGTCCGTCCTGGACCATTCTCAAGTCGCTTGTAACCATTCTCACAATCGACTTGAGAATGGTCTAGGACGGACCGAAACGTCGTCGTCCCTTCACCTTCTAGTGCGTGGTCTGGTTCTCATTCAGTATTTCCTATGTCGTGACTGTGTCTTTGTTTCTGGATTTTCATCCAGTGCTTGCAGGTTCTCAACCCACTTGTCCTCTTAGTTCAGTAACATAGTATTTCCGAGATCAACCTCAGGTCAACTCTCTGAACCACTTCAGTTTTAGTGTATTTTTTCGATGTGTCAATTTCACACCGGTGATGCGTATGTTAGAAATGGAACTTTGGTTGTGTTCTGAAGGATGGTTGTCCCGACGAAAGAACGCTTCTTTGACGTCCGCCAGTTTGGCGAATGTTGCTGCTGATGATAATTTTATATGAGTGCTCTAGCGTAAGGTTCAGTGAGGTTATTGTCCTCCCGAAGGTCTCTTGTTCTTAGGCGAGGCTGGTAACTGTTGCCATCTTTGTACTGCTCCTTTGACTCTCTCTCTCTCTCTCTCTCTCTCTCTCTCTCTCTCTCTCTCTCTCTCTCTCTCTCTCTCTCTCTCTCTCTCTCTCTCTCTCTCAATCTCTCTCTCTCTCGTTCGTTCGTTCGTTCGTTTTCATAATGTTACTGTTACAGGGGCGACACTACAGTTGCCGTTTGTCTGAACACTTGTATCCTGTTGACTTCCTCCAACATTCTGCTGTGTGCGATCTTTGCAAGTTCTTACCTACGATGCTTTGCAGAACAGAGCTTGAGATCATGGACCCTGCTTTCCCCTCTTTCCATATGGCGTCTAATCCAATAACTATCCACCCCTTTGTTTACTTTTATGCCTGCCTTTAAAGCTGTAGATGGGGGGTAGTCTCTCCCGGTTTCCCTTGAAGTTGCTCACTTTGTTAAGGCCGGAGGGACTGTCTCTCCTTTACAGCTAATGTCGTGTCTAGCTTCCATACATTGTTTTCCGTTACCTTATTTCTCTACCTAAACATCCAGCCTATCTATTTTATCGATATCCTTGAGTGTGTTGTGAGTTTGGATCCTGTTCCCCCTTGCTTTCACTGATGTCATTGTTTAACTTTGAGTTTAACTCTGTATCCATCTTCGTTGTGCTTTATTTATTTTTTTAGATAAGGGTTTGTTGGTGTTGCATACTGTTGAAAAACTGGTTAGACGTCTGTTGTAACGTCCTTTTCTAGATTCCTGATGGCTGCCCTGGCGCCAGATTCACAAAGAAGTTACGCAAGCACTTACGAACCTGTAATATTTTCTCAATCTTTGGCGGCTTTGTTTACAATTATTAAACAGTTAATGAGCTCCGAAGCACCAGGAGGCTGTTTATAACAATAACAACAGTTGAATGGGACGTTTTCATGCTTGTAAACTGTTTAATAAATGTAACCAAAGCCGTCAAAGATTGAGGAAAGATGTACACGTTCGTAAGTACTTGCGTAACTGCTTCGTGAATCTGGCCCCCGATGTCCTCCAGCTAAACCCATGTTTCTGATGTGATTATATTCGTGTGGCTTGAGAGACGGGGTCGTATGTTAGGTCTACTCCTCCCTCCTGATCTCTTACTGCTCCTGGTACGTCCCTCTCTCATTGTGTGTTGTTCTCTGGCTCCCTGCCTCGTGTGTTCATCCTCACCAGTCATGGCCTTCCACTCATTCGTATCGAGTTGTAATAATTCCTGAAGCTTCCTGTAATAATTCCGACAATTCCTGCAGCTTCCTGTAATAATTCCGACAATTCCTGCAGCTTCCTGTAATAATTCCGACAATTCATGCTGCTTCCTGTAATAATTCTGACAATTCCTGAAGCTTCCTGTAATAATTCCGACAATTCCTGAAGCTTCCTGTAATAATTCTGGCAATTCCTGAAGCTTCCTGTAATAATTCTGGCAATTCCTGAAGCTTCCTGTAATAATTCCGGCAATTCCTGAAGCTTCCTGTAATAATTCCGGCAATTCCTGAAGCTTCCTGTAATAATTCCGACAATTCCTGAAGCTTCCTGTAATAATTCCGACAATTCCTGAAGCTTCCTGTAATAATTCCGACAATTCCTGCAACTTCCTGTAATAATTCCGACAATTCCTGAAGCTTCCTGTAATAATTCCGACAATTCCTGAAGCTTCCTGTAATAATTCCGACAATTCCTGCAACTTCCTGTAATAATTCCGACAATTCCTGAAGCTTCCTGTAATAATTCCGACAATTCCTGAAGCTTCCTCTAATAATTCCGACAAATCGTGCAGCTTCTCTGTCATCCTTTCATCATATTGAAGGATGCGACATCAAACCATATTTACAGATGATGAGTTAGACACATTTGTGTATCAGTACACAATACTATATATTAGATATAGCGCAGGTTTATATACCTTCGTGGGATTCCACTAATGCCATTCCCTGAGCTAGTTTTGCTACCCCTTACTCTTAACTATCTGTTCGTTTCACATCTGGTGTATTTTTTGCGTCTTACTCTCCTTCATTTAAAGAGGAGGGGGGGGGGACCTGCTGCATGGGTGACAGCTTCTCCCCCGTATCAACGTACCTTCCTGGCTTTGCGCCCTGGAGAGGCCACTGCAGACCGACAACTCCATAGTCTCCTGAGACTGATGGATGCCTACTACTACTCTCCAGGACCTTTAACATGTAAGGAAGCCTCGTAGAAAAAGTTGGCTTCGTTCTCGACTCACAATCGGGGATCTGGGGTTCGATTCCAGGCCTGGACAAAAATAGTTGTACCCGGAAATTAAGCAAGTGTTCCCGGGTTGCACCCTGAAGAAGGCCAATAGCTATGACCTGTGGGGAACCCCCTCGGTACAAGCCTAAAGTATTTCTACACCAAGGCTTCCTGTCCCCGACAACGGGAATAAATTATTGATATATAATAATATGCAGTCCTCCAGGTGTTGTGTTCTGGCTTACTCTTAACACCACATTTCCTGTTATGTTTGTTTGGGGTCTATTGTTGACTTGGGGCGAGATTCACGAAGCAGTTACGCAAGCACTTACGAACGTGTACATCTTTCCTCAATTTTTGATGACTTTGGTTACACTTATTAAACAGTTAATGAGCTCCAAAGCACCAGGAGGCTGTTTATTACAATTACCACAGTTGATTGGGAGGTTTTCATGCTTGTAAACTGTTTAATAAATGTAACCAAAGCTGTCAAAGATTGAGGAAAGATGTACAGGTTCGTAAGTACTTGCGTAAATGCTTCGTGAATCTGGCCCTTGGTTCCTGGCTTCAACCTCATTCTCGTATATTAGGAAGGTGTGGATTCCCCTCCCAGCTATTTGTCATCACTCCTGAGTGTGTGTTTACTATTTGTGCTCTCGGGAACGAGCTGTTAGATCTTGGACTCCGCCTTTCTAATCGTCAGTTTTCTAATATACTATCTCTTTACTTAGATATGTAATACATATGGCAGAGAAAAATGTCTCATTCACACACACACACACACACACACACACACACACACACACACACACACACACACACACACACAAAAAAAAAAAAACGGTCTTTAGAAACTTGTGTAAGGAATCTTTCAGAACATTATATACCACATATGTCAGACCAATCCTGGAGTATGCGGCTCCAGCATGGAGTCCATATCTAGTCAAGCATAAGACTAAACTGGAAAAGGTTCAAAGGTTTGCCACCAGACTAGTACCGGAGCTGAGAGGTATGAGCTACGAGGAGAGACTACGGGAATTGAACCTCTCACTTCGTTGGAAGACAGAAGAGTTAGGGGGGACATGATCACCACATTCAAGATTCTCAAAGGAATCGACAGGGTTGATAAAGACAGGCTATTTAACACAAGGGGCACACGCACTAGGGAACACATGTGGAAACTGAGTGCCCAAATGAGCCACAGAGATATTAGAAAGAACTTTTTTAGTGTCAGAGTGGTTGACAAATGGAATGCATTAGGAAGTGATGTGGTGGAGGCTGACTCCATACACAGTTTCAAGTGTAGATATGATAGAGCCCAATAGGCTCAGGAACCTGTACACCTGTTGATTGACGGTTGAGAGGCGGGACCAAAGAGCCAGAGCTCAACCCCCGCAAGCACAACTAGGTGAGTACAAGGTGAGTACACACACACACACACACACACCTCAGAATACAGTCCGCAATAGCTGTTTAACTCCCAGGCACTTACAGCCTGGCGAACAGAGGCACCAGGGGAAAGAAACTCTGCCCATTTGTTTCTGCCCCGACCTAAGATCGAAGCCGAGTTCCTGAACTAAGATTTCCAAACGGTGTCGGCGAGGCCCTGTGCGTGAGAGTGGGAGGACGGGAGGGTGATGGATGGAGAAGAACTGGAGAAACCTTGAGATTTGAGGCTTTCGTGTCCTCTATCAATGAGTTAATGAATTAATGAGGCTAAAGAAAGTGTTCTTCAGGGTCGCAGAACTCTTGGAACAACTAACAGTTACCTCTAATTGTGTTGTCCTGGCTTGCAAGACATGATCAGTATAGATAGATCTGAGCATAGCATATATTTTTGTGAAAATAGCATCATAGCATAGCATATATTTTTGTGATAATAGCATCATAGCATAGCATATATTTTTGTGATAATAGCATCATAGCATAGCATATATTTTTGTGAAAATAGCATCATAGCATAGCATAAATTTTTGTGATTTTAGGATATTGGGTCATTGGTAAACAAAGTGAAGTGATTTTGTATGGTGTATAGTATTTGGTAGTGAGGCTACTGGCAGCCTGAGGTACAAGTGTTTACAGTATAGCTGAAGCAGTGTGGAGCAGGGCGAGGGGGAGACCCGCTTGACCTGGTTCTGGAGAGGGTGTCGGGGTTTGTGTGTGCACTATTTGTGCTGCAGGAATCGACCTATTAGTTCTTGGGTCCCGCCTTTCTAATCGATCTCTTTTTCTCTGTCTTCTATATATATTTTGATGTTTAACATACACACACACGCGCGCACACACGCGCGCGCGCACACACACACACACACGCGCACACACGCGCACACACGTGCACACACGCGCACACACGCGCACACACGCGCACACGTGCACACGCGCACACACAAGGGAAAGTATGAGGAGATGAATAAATTCCTAAGGGACCATGGGACACAGAACTCAGAACCAAGTCCGTATAAGATATGATAGACTATGTCACCCAAAAGTGTCAGGAGGCTGTAAGCAGGTTTATCTCGGCCCGACAGGAAAAAACAGAGAAGCAAAAGAAGAATCTGTGGTTTAATATGGAATGTATGAAAGCAAAGGAGCTGAACAAAAGGGCATGGAGGAACTTCCGTAATAACAGAACACCAGAAAGTAGAGAGAGATAGATACCAGAGAACCAGGAACGAGTATGTTAGTGTGAGAAGAGCAACTGGGAAAAGGTATGAAAATGATATAGCTAATAAAGGCAAGACCGAACCAAAGCTACTACACAGTCACATTAGGAGGAAGACAACAGTGAAGCAACAGGTGATGAAACTTTATACGGGTGAGGACAGGTACACAGAATGACAAAGAGGTCTGTGAAGAACTCAACAAAAGGTTCCAAGAGGTCTTTACAATAGAACAAGGAAAGGTCACGGCGCTAGGAGAGGTGGCAGTAAACCAGGCGACCTTGGAAGGGTTCGAAATTACAAGAGATGAGGTCAAGAAGCACCTATTGAAGCTGGACGTGAGAAAGGGCTGTTGGCCCGGACGGAATCTTACCATGGGTATTGAAAGAATGTGCAGGAGCGCTTTGCTTGCCACTCTCCATAGTGTATAATAGATCACTGGAAACGGGAGACCTACCAGAAATATGGAAGATGACTAATGTAGTTATTCCCGTCCTGTTCCAAATCCTTATCCTAACTCCTTCCAAGTGCTATATAGTGGGATTGGCTTGGCGCTTCTTCATATTTCCCTTCCCTTCCCTTGTCCTGGTTTGAGCAATCAGGCTGGAAAAAGAACTCATTCAATCCTGGTATCATTATTTTCACTTTCAGAAGTGGAGTTCTCCAAAAGTCATCTTTGTTCGAGGTGAAGAAAAAGAAATAAATAACTGTAGAATGTATTACACTTATTATAAAATTACACCCACCCACCCACACACACACACACACACATATATATATATATATATATATATATATATATATATATATATATATATATATATATATATATATATATATATATATGTCGTACCTAGTAGCCAGAACGCACTTTTTGGACTACTATGCAAGGCCCAATTTGCCTAATAAGCCAAGTTTTCCTGAATTAATATATATTCTCTAATTTTTTTCTTATGAAGTGATAAAGCTACCCATTTCATTACGTATGAGGTCAATTTTTTTCTATTGGAGTTAAAATTAACGTAGATATATGACCGAACCTAACCAACCCTACCTAACCTAACCTAACCTATCTTTATAGGTTAGGTTAGGTTAGGTTAGGTAGCCAAAAAAGTTAGGTTAGGTTAGGTTAGGTAGGTTAGGTAGTCGAAAAACAATTAATTCATGAAAACTTGGCTTATTAGGCAAATCGGGCCTTGCATAGTAGGCTGAGAAGTGCGTTCTGGCTACTAGGTACGACATATATATATATATATATATATATATATATATATATATATATATATATATATATATATATATATATATATATATATATATATATATATAATGTCGTACCTAGTAGCCAGAACGCACTTATCTGCCTACTTTGCAAGGCCCGATTTGCCTAATAAGCCAAGTTTTCATGAATAAATTGTTTTTCGACTACCTAACCTACCTAACCTAACCTAACCTAACTTTTTCAGCTACCTAACCTAACCTAACCTATAAAGATAGGTTAGGTTAGGTTAGGTTGGGTTGGCTAGGTTCGGTCATATATCTACGTTAATTTTAACTCCAATAAAAAAAAATTGACCTCATACATTATGAAACGGGTAGCTTTATCATTTCATAAGAAAAAAATTAGAGAAAATATAATAATTCAGGAAAACTTGGCTTATTAAGCAAATCGGGCCTTGCATAGTAGGCTGAGAAGGGCGTTCTGGCTACTAGGTACGACATATATATATATATATATATATATATATATATATATATATATATATATATATATATATATATATATATATATATATGAAAGAGCGTTCTAGTGTATGTTGGGTCTAAAATTGTAAATCAGTATTAAATTCTCTGGCCAAAAAACGGGAATTTGTGTGAGCAAAACACGACTTAGCTCGGGTGCCTAATGTGTTCCCTGGACGACTCTCTCCCTGCTGACCGGGGCCCAAGTGGTACTCAATATACATCTAAATGCGGATTCAGGACACCATCTCCCTGGCCTGTAACTCTCTCCCAATTCGGACCACTTATTTAAAAGTTTTTATTCATATTTCCTCTGGTAATGTTTGATGAATGACGGCTATTCATCATTCCGGTAAAGCCAGGCAGTTGTCTCGATTTGCCATTCCATCAAAAATAATTCCGGTTTGCGTAACCACAAACCTGCGATCGCAAGCAGTCTAACATGATCTATCGAGGCTGATGCATGGATAACGTCAATATTAGAGTGATTTAAATTGTACTTATACGTCACATTTTGTACGGATGTGTTGGTTCCGTAAACACTATTCAAAAATGAGAGGACGAATGTGTGTGTAAACAAATGTATAAGCAGCAGTCTGTCATCCCAAAATGACAGTACTGTAGTTATAATGGATAGAAAGTACAAAATCAAAGTCGTCGATTTTTATCCTTTCGAAGGGACGAAGTCGTCGTCCCTTCACTTCTTAGTGTGGTTTGTGCTACAAAATCGAAGTTCCACTCAAAAAATTCCGTTTTGTATTAATAGATCTGTACAGGGCTCGATAACGAATATAAACCTAACTTCTCTAGGCCTATTGTAGTGCATACATGTCCAAAATTAGGCCTAACATTACGTATCGTAGGCCAAAATTTGTTTTTTTAAGCCAAGGATAGGTTGTTAGGTTTAAGGTTACAATGTTTCACATTTTGTTATGCCCTTCAGAATTCCAGTTGTACAAAACGCAAACCAGACATGACAAGGCTGATGTCACCGAGACCTTTTAAAATATTTTAAGTTGCAAGATATTAATCCAGACGAATAATTTAAAAGGTCCAATGTATAACATAAAAGGAGCAACAGCTCCTCAACAATCCACAATATAAGATAGAAATCAGGATAGCCTTTTTTGGCTCATAGGGTTAAATACACATGGAACCGCCTACCCGCCGAAGCCGTTAACGCTAAAGGGGAGGCCGGCTCCGAGGCCACTAGAGATAGTGGCCCTCACGTAAATTCAGGTTCTATCATTTTTGGAGGATTGGTTTTCCAAACTGGCGCATCATTACTGCACCCTGGAGTAATTCTAGTAGCTCTTGTAAACGATTTTCTAGTTAGTTTTAAACTAGATGCAATTATAATATTTTTAGCAAGGACGGTTGAGTATATTTGATTTACATTTGCACTGTTTGTCTTAGAGCCAAGCCATGCACGGTGCAAGGTCTCATTATCGTAAAACATAGTTTTAATCATTCAACTTTTTCATAATTGAAATGTCGGCAGTTACTTCACTCTTCTTCCAGGAGCTGCTAAATAATTTTGTTTTTACATAGTGTAGTATAATTTATTCACAATTCAACCATTGTAAATTGTTGTCAACCTTTGTAAATTGTTGTCAACCTTTGTAAATTGTTGTCAACCTTTGTAAATTGTTGTCAACCTTTGTAAATTGTTGTCAACCTTTGTAAATAATGTAAACACATTTACATAATAGCGCAGTGGCTCCAGAGGTGACCCATGGCACGGAGGTGTATACCGCTGTTCTGTTAACAAAATGTTTCCTTTATGTCCTGGGACGATTCTGTGCATGGGTACATGAATGCCAGGGGAGGTGGTGGAGGGTAGGGGAAGGCAGTGCAGGGTACGGGGAGGTGGTGAAGGGTAGGGGAAGCAGTGCAGGGTACGGGAAGGTGGTGAAGGGTAGGGGGAAGGCAGTACAGGGTAAGAGGAGGTGGTGAAGGGTAGGGGCTAGTGGTATCCAGAGCGTATTCTGGCCACCATAACATCTCATTGATGAGTTCTTGCTTTATTTGTTCCATATATATAAATGTCTCCTCATGGAATTCATCGTATTGTTTAACGCTACAGCTTTAGCACGAATCTTGTTCGTCTATACGTCCCATGTTCTTCACTTGAGAGGGAAGTTGGCAAGTTAACTTATCAAAGTCCATTTTACAGTTATATTTTTACAGCCTGACACTAAGATGAGTTTTGATTGATGAAGATTAAGCCACCCAAGAGGTGGCTATATAATATATAATATATGGTGGCAATCTAATATATTACTGAGAGTGAGGTTCAGTGTCGCATGGGCCAGTTGGGGGCCTCGTTATTTCCCTGGTTATTATGGGGTCTGTTGTAGTATGCTGGATGTTGTCTTGATCCTGAGGTAGAATGTAACTAGTGTGTTAGCTGGTGGTAGATATTTGGTTACGTTTGATGTGTAGTGCTTCGCCGGTGTCTAGTCTTCTACTGTCGTTGTATCTGCCGATTATTTCAGTGTTGTCAGGATATCTCTAATTATCGGATTGTGTGGAGAAATTATATGTTGATGGAGCCTTGCTGTTTGTGTAAACAGCAAGGCTCTGTCCGAAGGTTTTGGATGCAGGACACTGAAGTGCTTGAACTGACATACCTCTCAATTCCCTTTTGTCTTTTCGACCATTTATGATTTGTTGTTGTTTTGTATTTCTCCATCTTTGGTTAAAAATAGGGACGTACCTGTTAACTCAAAGGTTAAAAGTATATCGATGAAATCGATGAAATAGCCCAGACCTCTGGCGATTTCAGTTGGAGTATGAGTATGGAGTAATTACTCCATACTACCTTGGAGTTACCATATTACCATACCTATTACCAATTTTACCATGGAGTATGAGACGTATTATTTGGCTACATAAACACTTTTTTTTGCTTTGGCTTTTCTTTTAAAAACTTTTTACTCGATTAAGGATATATTATCTGTTAAAGTGTGTCACTCTTCCTTTCAATATCTTCATTATCTCGCGTTGGTAATGTCATCACGGTCTTCAAGAAGGTGTCCCAAATTTTAGTTCTATTTAGTCAAAGTGAGATTTGGTCATTTCAAGATCATAGTTTTAAACCTTATTTGCCAGTTGCTCATTTTCTTTAAACTGTTTAATGTCCAGATTATCAGGGTCCACCAGGACACCTAGAGCCCTTGACTCTAGGGGCCTAGAGTCTGTGTTCTAGAGTTCTAGACTCTAAGGGTCTTAATACAATTACTAATCACTAGCTCATCAGGCCGGTCCCAACCAATTAACCCAACTAGAAACGAACGAACCCAAGCAACCCACCTAACCAATCGAATTCTAGATATAGCTAAGATATATTTGTGACCCGTTGCTTGTCTTAATAGGTTATATTTGTAACGTTGGTTGAGATAACGTGAAAAAACGCGATTTGTTAGTTGAGAGGACAAGTTGGACTCGCCTACCACAGTACTACCACAATCACCAGTGCCCGCTTGCATTAGTATCATCCACTTTGTTTTGATAATGACTAACTACTACCACCACCCACGACCACCACCACCCACGACCACCACCACCCACGACGACCACCACCCACGACCACCGCCACCCACGACCACCGCCACCCTCGACCACCGCCACCCACGACCACCGCCACCCACGACCACCGCCACCACCACCCACGACCACCACCACCCACGACCACCACCACCCACGACCACCGCCACCCACGACCACCGCCACCCACGACCACCGCCACCCACGACCACCGCCACCCACGACCACCGCCACCCACGACCACCGCCACCCACGACCACCGCCACCCACGACCACCGCCACCCACGACCACCGCCACCCACGACCACCGCCACCCACGACCACCGCCACCCACGACCACCGCCACCCACGACCACCACCACCCACGACCACCGCCACCCACGACCACCACCACCCACGACCACCACCACCCACGACCACCGCCACCCACGACCACCGCCACCCACGACCACCGCCACCCACGACCACCGCCACCCACGACCACCACCACCCACGACCACCCGCGACCACCACCACCCACAACCACCGCCACCCACAACCACCACCACCCACGACCACCACCACCCACGACCACCACCACCCGCGACCACCACCACCCGCGACCACCGCCACCCACAACCACCACCACCCACGACCACCACCACCCACGACCACCGCCACCCACGACCACCACCACCCGCGACCACCACCACCCACAACCACCGCCACCCACGACCACCACCATCCACGACCACCACCATCCACGACCACCACCACCCCCACTCTCCACTGTCAGCACCCACTTACACCACCATCCGCAACACTCGTACCTCCAGTAACATCACCACCGCCGCTACAGCCACTACAATAACCAGTCCCAACACAGGGAAAGAAGGATAACACCGGCAGCATGTGGGAAGCTGGTAAACATCAGGGCATTTAGTACACAAAATAAGATCTCCATGACAAGCGGCAAACTCGTGTGAGATCAGGACAATAAACGCAGAAACGCAGCAACAGGCATGGAATCCACACCTCGTTAAACACAAAATGAATTACGAAGGTGGGTTGAGGAGTTGGCTACTACTGACTTGTTAACAGGCTTAGAGCCTTCCCTTACTTGTAAAAGTAGGGCGGGCAGAGCTTAATAGCTGACCCTTGACCCTACTTACAAGGACATGTTGGCGAGTGCAAACTTGTATTGTGCAATCCACTCTGTGCCTCCCCAACGGTCAAAGTGGTTGGGCACTATTCCTTTCCGCCCGTCCCATCCCAAATCCTATTCCTGACCCCTTCCAAGTGCTATACAGTCGTAATGGCTTGGCGTTTGATAGTTACCTTATCTCTTTCCTCATTAGAGCCAACATTTCCTCTGTGCCTCCTACACATTCCTTTATTATCCTTCCTTTTCCTTCCATATCTTCTCTCCCTCCCTTCTATCACATCTCTCCCATCTCCATGTCTTCCATAGCCACTCCCCCCACCACCCCCGCATCACCCTCTTATCCTAATCAGTTACCTGCTCAGAGTTTCCTTACCAACTTCCTCTTCTATGCCTCCGGCTGCGACTCCATCCACCCTCGTCCCCTCCACTCACTGCCTGCCCTACGTCTTTCCCCTCTTCCATTTGGCTTCTCAATCCCCTATTTCCCCCCCCACACCCACATGGTCCCCTCCCTATATCCCCTTGTTCTTCTCTCCTGGATGTGGTGCACATGTCCCCCTCGACTCTCACTAAGGTTCTCATCAGCGACCTGTCACATGGGACAAGGTGGAAGACTCAAAGACTCTCAGACTCTCAGACTCTCAGACTCGTCTCTTACTTAGCCTTCTCGAGAAAATTATCTGGAATATTTCCCCTTCTCAATCTCATTTTCCTTGGTTTCATGCGCTCTGTCTTGTCATCCCCTTTCGTTGTTTTTTGTTCATTTCTCCCTTTCTCCTTCACTTTGACGTAGAGAGTTTTAATGTGTGTCTGTTTGGTAATGATCTCTGATGTTCCTTCTCTTTGTTAACACAGGGACGCTTACCAAATTAATTACATGTTTCTTCCTCACGTCGCCTTATCTTAAGACTCGTCAAAATGATCAGATATTATTTTGTGATGGTAATCTGTCATTTGATATGAATTGTTTATTAGTCGCTGCAGTGACACGTTCTTAGGTTATACACAAGTAATCACGAATTTCAATCTCTTGAGGACCATCAGTCGTTTGTGTGCTAAGTGATATTCCTTATAGTAGGCACTTAAGACACGAGTGATTCTACCTAGCCTATCCAGGGGCGCCTGACAGCTGGTGGACAGCGCTTCATATTTGTAGTCCTGAGGTTCCGGGTTCGATCCCCGGTGGAGGCGGAGACAAATAAGCAAAATGTTTCTTTCACCATGATGCCCCTGTTACCTAGCAGTAAATAGGTACCTGGGAGTTAGACAGCTGCTACGGGCTGCTTCCTGGGGGTAGAGGCCTGGTCGAGGACCGGGCCGTGGGGGCACTAAGCCCCGAAACCATCTCAAGGTAACCTCAATATCTCGCAATGTACTGGATCATAAGAGAACTACAAAATACTGAAACTTGCAGGTCATGCCCCTATGTTTTCGTACCAATATTTCCTGGAAGCACTTGTCTGATGAGATTCCAAAGAAAATGTGCAAAAGCTGCTCCTTCCATTGCCTTTTAATGTTGTACGAATTTTTACACATGTGCTGAAAACTCTGCTTACCTTTGCTAAGATAATTAGCGTTTCTAACTGCAGATGCTGTCAAAGAGCATATTTCTAAATGTCAACCTGTCGGCCAAATATGATGATATTCGTACTCGCGATGGATGAACCGCATGAAATAGAAGCGTTGCACTATAAAAATGTTTTGTAATATTTTTGTTGAGGACACGAGAGAAAAAAAACATCCAAACCGAAACTTTCAGAGGCATAGTACAGCACATATATATACTAAATTAGGCCTAAGATAGCGTATATTAGGCCTAGGATCCCTTCTTGAGGCTTAGGACAAGGCAGGTTGTAAGGGTATCGTTCCAGTTTTTGGCATTTATTTTCTGGGGTATATAACATTTTCTGGTATAACTCCATTTTTGCCCGTTTCACTGCTAGTTGCTATACACACTACCGTTTTTGAAGGATAGGTTGAGTGAAAAGTTTATAGTAGGTTATGTCATCCGGGCTGGATAGAGTAGACCTCTAGCCAAGTAATAGAACATGCCTGTTTAACCCTCGGGCAGGAAATGGGTGGACCAAGGCTTGGTTTCGTTCTATATGGCAGCAGCTTTGAACTGGATTAAACACAACAGCCATCGTCTACTGCGAAAGCTAATGGATTTATTTTTTTTAGTTTTTTCTCTCCCATATGAACTTGTCCACCAGAATATCCAAAGTTCATTCTCTGTTGGCGATTATTTGTATTTCAAGTAGGTGGATAAAGCTGTTATACAACCCGTCCTCGACTCAAGTCCATTACATTCAGCGGTCAACCCCACAGACGTATTCATAAATTTTAACATACTGTTCACTCAAAACGGGAATTTTCTCAAGTATAAATTAATATTATAATATATTAGCATATTGTGTATATATAGGCACAGGATAGGTTAGGTTAGGTGTTTAGGTTCTGTTGGCGATTATTTGTATTTGTAGTACGTGGGTGAAGCATTTATAGCGTTGTGATTCGAACAAAATTCGTCAGTGAAACATTTGTTCCGGATATGTTCGAATGTCAGCAGTTGTGAGTCGTGTGTAAACCGCTTTTCATTCATAAACAGCTGGGGTTTGGCGGGTGCATGGAATCGCTTTTGGATCTTTGTTTGGAGGACGGGCTGTGTTATAGCGTTGGGGTTCGAACAAACGTCGTCTGCGAAGCATTGCTCGAGAAATGTTCGAACATCAGCTGTGAGTCGTGTGTCAACCGTTTTTCATTCATAAAGAGGAAGTTTGCGGCGATTAACGAACAGTTAGCCTTAGTTGATGAGGACGGGCTGCAGCAAAAGCCAAATGCTCGTTAATCCAGCTGCCAAACCCTCTTGTTTATTTAATGAAAATTGGTTTACACGAGACTCTCAACCGATGATGATCGAACATTTCTCCAACTCCGTAAATGCTTCACACGTATTTCAAACGCAAATAATTGCTAACAGAACCTAAGCCCCTAATATAACTATACATCAATATAAATTAATATATTATAATTCTAAGAAACCCATTTTCCCTACACATTTCGATCAAATTGATGGATGCGTCTCGGAGGTCGGTCGCAGCTTTAACGGGCCTAGTGTGAAGAGAGGTTACAGTGCGAGGCTCACTGGGTCCCTGCTGGGTGACAGAGAATCATAGAGGAGACTCCAGTTTGGTCCAGTCCTTACGGACTTGTGATAAAACACAGTGTCACTTCCTGGACCAGTACGGTGTCCTGGATTCGATTATGCAACAAATCTTGGAAAGGCGTTAGTGGCAGAGTTAGTAACTGGAGGAATGTTGCAAGTTGCATGCATTCTCAGCATTTGTTAGACTTTAATGATTTGAGTCTGAATATGATTGTAATGAAGCTGTCTATAAAGATAACTTCTTTATGAATTGAGTGTATGTTTGCTGTGCTGTGTTTTGTCCCTGTGAAGCGCTGAGGGGTCAGGATAAGCGTTTGGGATGGGACGGGGGAGGAGGGTAAGGAATGGTGACGAACCGCTTGTGGACGGTCGGGGGGATTGAACGCCGTTCTGCATGAAGCGAGACCGTCGCTCTACCGTCCAGCCCAAGTGGCTGAGTGTGTGTGTAAGTGACCAGACTGTTGTACGTTAGCCGGCCTGCTGCAGGCCTGGGGCACCTTGAGGGTGTGAAGGCTGTTGTTCACAGTCTTCTTGTTGGCTCATTGTTGGTAAATGTACGGCGAAGCTTCACCGAATCCAAATGCTACTAATCACTGTGAATGCTACTTTAGTTTATCTTCTGATGTCCTCACTTTGGGGCGAGTCACTTTTTTTTCATTTATGAAATGTTGCATATAAGATGCAACATGTCCTAACCATGTTCGTGGACATGGGTAGGACGTTTGGCCCTCAACATTATGAACCAAGATGCCTCTGAGCAGTTAGGGGGGCAGCATCTTAAGAATATTTTAATAGCGACGCTGTTTACTCTGGTATATCAATTCACCGAGGTTGGGACGTGTTGTAATACGTCATGTGTATGGTTATTTGTGTTAAGGCGGGTCCACTATAATACGTGTAACACAATGTGGATAAATAGATTCTTTCGCAGCTCGGCCCGTTTCTCTGGTTGGCGCCTCATGTCGGCCAGTTTGGGGTCTTCTCGTGTTTAAAATCTGACATTAAAGGTGTTTAGAACTTGGCCAAATGGAAAACCATAACGGATAAAACACGTGATTTGGGAACCATGCTCTTCCCGCCCCCCCCCCCTCTCTCTCTCTCTCTCTCTCTCTCTCTCTCTCTCTCTCTCTCTCTCTCTCTCTCTCTCTCTCTCTCTCTCTCTCTCTCTCTCTCTCTCTCTCTCCCCCACTCATATACACCAGCCTAAATACACCCATTACTGGTGTATATCTCCAGGTAATCCACCATCAGGTCAAGGCCTGGTCTGTTTACTTTTCCCTTGTGGCATATATTGGCTAATTATGGATCTATTTGGGTTTACTGTGCGGGTCGCAGCGCTTCTCCCCTTTCCCAGCCGCTGGAAACTTAATTAGGGTCCACAGATGAAAGGGACAGTAGAGGGACGGGGGGATGGCAGGAGGGTGGAAAGGGGTCCAAGGGCTTCCACGACACTCCCGTAGCTATTATATGCTAATGCTGTAGGGTGAGAGAGATCCACGGAGGAGGAGGAGGAATAGCAGCAGGCTGGAGGAAGATTAGGGATTGGGGGGGGGGGTCATTTATGGGAGGATGATGATGTATTACGGAACAGGATATCCCTTCTTAGGGAAGGTTTGGTAAGATCATTGCAAGATGAGGCATGTCTGCCAGCAGGTGAGCCGGTCGGCCGAGCGGACAGCACGCTGGACTTGTGATCCTGTGGTCTTGGGTTCGATCCCAGGCACCGGCGAGAAACAATGGGCAGAGTTTCTTTCACCCTATGCCCCTGTTACCTAGCAGTAAAATAGGTACCTGGGTATTAGTCAGCTGTCACGGGCTGCTTCCTGGGGGTGGAGGCCTGGTCGAGGACCGGGCCGCGGGGACACTAAAGCCCCGAAATCATCTCAAGATAACCTCAAGATAGGTGTGTTGTGTGGGGGGGGGGGATATTACTATGGGAGGATGATTATTGCCGAATGTATATACACATTAGTGAAGCATTATGCTGCTGGGGATTAACCTTCGTCAGGAGTCTATCCATGGTAGTTGTCTCGTTAGCGGAATTCAATTCGAAAGGAAAATATTGTTTCAGCGTCGTCTGCGTGTTGGGGATGGAGGTCTTTTAACCTAATAAACTCGGCTAAATTAGAGTTTGGTGGAGCGAATGTATTAGGTTGACTGTCACTAGATGGACCTGCATAAAGGAGGATGAATAATATATGGAAGAGAGAGTTGTGGTGGGTATAGCATTTGTTATAGTATTTGGCCCTAATACGATACACCTTGAAGTTAATTAGCTGTGTAGACACTCTGGAGACTTCTCCGGTAAAGCAGTCTGCATTCTGGTGACAACTAGGTGAACACACACACACACACACACACACACACACACACACACACACACACACACACACACACACACACACACATCCCCAGGACGCAGCAGCCCGTAGATGCTGTCTAGCTCCCATGTACCTATTCACTGCTAATTAAACAGAGGCATCAGATAAAAGAAACTCTGCCCATTTGTTTCTGCCCCGGCCGGGAATAGAACTCGGCCCCTTAAGACTACGACCTCCGAGTGTTCTCTACTTAGCCGCTTGCGTCTGTGAGCGAATCACGAATTAATTAACATGTGATAATCAAGTCTGGTGTCCTGGGGAGAGATGTAACCATTGGGTGATAAATGGGGGATGTAATGGGTATGCAACGTGTATTAACCTCCTTGTTGAATAATTACTCACCAGATACGGTAATCACACTGCCCAAAAGGAAGTGGTTATAACTTTATAAACAATACTCTAACTTTTAATTTCTCTTCAGGGCAGTGGTTACTAGACCTGGTGGGTGATTATGTAACAAGGTTGTTGTTTAAGATTCGCTACTTGGAACAAAAAGTTCCAAGTAGCACGGGCTATGGTGAGCCCGTCGTGGTCTTACCTGGCACAGGAGAAGGGCTGTAACTTGTATGTAACAAGGTTATTACCCAATTTATACATCTCTCCCCGGGGGACACCTGACTTGACGCCATAAAAGCAGCCACAACCATTATTCTTATCACAGGTTGTTACGGGATCACCATAGCCCGTGCTACATGGGCACTTCGTTCTGAGTAGCTAAATCTAAAACAACAAACATCATTCTCGCTCACTGCTGAAGAGGATCCCGAATTGCAATCGAAATATAGTCTACATTTCCTCATGTTTTCATGAGGTCAGAGGTCAAACTCTTGACCCCTGAAGGATTCGAACCCAGTCAGTCAGGGCCTCCATGCCCCTTGGCATATCCAGCACTATAACCACTTGGCCAACAGACTGTATCTAAGAATTGGAACGTCGTCTTGACTTTTTAACTCCAATACCCGCCATCTCTTGTGACCATCTTGGCCACAGATATTTCATCACGCTGGGGCCGCGTGGGTAACAGTTCAGCATCAAGCTTGAATGTTTCCCAAGCCAACACACACCAGAAAACTCTTGACCCCTGAAGGATTCGAAACTTGTCAGCCAGATATATATATATATTCATTCTGTGATCCCAAGCGGCGAGGGTTCGAATCCTGGTCGGATCAAAAGAGTTTTTAGTGATTTATGGCTCGTGCGTTCATGAAGCCTTTGTGACAACCTCCCCTTCCTTCCCCCCCCCACACACACACACACCTCAACCCTCCCCCATCCCCCCACCCCAAAACACACACACACACACACACACGAACACGTCAAGGAAAGTTGAGGTGGTGGTCATATTTACATAAACTCATCAAGGAGCCGCCAGTAACTACTCTCCCATAGACCCTTGACGCCCGCCTCCTCCTCCTTCCCTTCGTCCTCTTCCTCCTACACCCCCTCCCACCCCTTCCCCTCAACCACCTCCTTTTCTTCCCCCATTCATATTTGGCTCGGCTTTGGCCTTCAGGGAGGAGAAATCTATTTTTAGGGAAGAATTAAGACTGAAATTGTCGTCATTCCCACGAGGCTGTTTGTAAGTCTGCTAAGTATAGGACGGGAGAAAGATTTGCATATTTATTTTTGTATTAAATTTTAAGAAATAATCAGATGGAAAATATGATTGCATTTGTTTAATCCTGTAAACGAATGACTGAGCTAATAAACGAACTGAACTAAGTTGACTAATTTACATGTTGTAATTCGCTAAATATAAATAAAGTTGATATAAACCATCGAGCAGATACGGACTACAGGTAGCATCGTAGTGTTGGTTTGGCCGACTTTTGATAATATTAATTAAATGTCTGGTAACATCATTGTAGGCAAACGATGAGTCAAAGTAACGTGGCTTTGAAGACATAAGAACTAAACCACAAACCATTAGATGAGACCTTAACTTGAGATGATTTCGGGGCTTAGTGTCCCCGCGGCCCGGTCCTCGACCAGGCCTTCTCGTTGCTGGAATGGTCAACCAGGCTGTTGGATCTAGCTGCTCGCAGCCTGGCGTATGAATCACAACTTGGTTGATCAGGTATCCTTTGGAGGTGCTTATCCAGTTTTCTCTTGAACACTGCGAAGGGTCGGCCAGTTATGCCCCTTATGTGTAGTGGAAGCATGTTGAACAGTCTCGGGCCTCTGATGTTGATAGAGTTCTCTCTCAGAGTACCTAGACGACGACGTTTCGGTCCATCCCGGACCAATAACAAGTCGATTGTGAACAATAGTGTAGCCAGTTAATGGTCCAGGACGGACCGAAAGACGTCGTCGTCGTCTCACCCTCTGGTGTTAAGTTTACTTCTCATTGTAGGCAAGATAGAAGCAGCTTCCGGCAGTCCCTTGAAAAAAGAAATCGCCTTAAAAAATTACAGTATTGTGTAAGGTAAAGCGACTATGAGAATGTGCCAGATGTGTATGAGTGTATAGCACTATCATGGGCTCCGAGGACAGTGAGCTGGGATATGACGGCAAAGTGAAGGAACTGTGCTCAGCCACTTAGACCATCGGGTATCGAACGCCGAACACCTGTAACAGGCATAGGTGCCACTTGGTTACCAAGCCAACTAGTAGGGATGCTGTGCAGTGTAGTTAAAGATGTATCTTAGATCCAACTTAATCAACTTAGATCGCAATGAAATTACAATGGCGTGATATATCAATGAAAATCTGAGTGGGGGCGTACGAATGTGAACGCCACTATCGTAGGCCCGAGTGTGGTCGGGTTGACTGTAAAACCCTGGTTGGGCTCTGGTTAGGGGCCCTGCAGAACCTCCCGGGGAACTCGGTAGAGTTCTGGGTTGGTTGATTTCTGTACCATCGTGGCCGAGTCGGTTAAGGCCACGTAAGGCGAGTCTGGGAATCACCAGAACGCGAGTTTGTCACATTATTGTCTCAAAATGATTTTATTCGCGCCATTGTAATTTCATTCATATATATATATATATATATATATATATATATATATATATATATATATATATATATATATATATATATATATTCCTTTATTGTGTATTTAAAGGTTACAAAACATACAAGACAAATGCCTAAAGGTTATGGATCTCTTGAAGCTCCTCCGCTTCTGGACAGGAACCGAGGACGCAGCAAGCATTTCCCCTCTGGATCGCCACACTGAGACGCTGAAACAAAAAACTGGAAGCCCTTGGGTCTCTGGTGACGTCAATGAGCTTGGAACCCAATTCCTTGAGAAATCCCAAGGCACTCTTGCCCCAGGGGCCATGCGTCTCAGACGCTATGGGAACAAAGGTGTATTGACCTTCCAGTCGCCTGTACTTGAGTGATTTAGCTGTTTCCCTGTGGTTGGCCGCCCCACCTGCTTGATCAGCTCCGAAGTGTACATAGGTGTCAGCCAGGGTGGATACACATGTGTAGTCCCACACCAACTGTCTACCCTCCTTCCATGAGTATATGGTGATGCCATCAGGGCGAAGTGCGGGGAAATCCGGGTTTTGGACCCTTAGGATGCGAGGTTCTCTCTCCGCTGGGTACCCAGCTGAGACGAGGCTTCTCTTGATGATGTCATTGACCTCGTTGTGTCTTGCATGCCAGCCCTTTGTGCTTCCGCAATGCAACCCATGCAGTCCGTATCGGTCTGCTTCCACCCTGATGCAAATACACTTGTATTCAGTGTGAATTGGGGCACCAAGGCGGAGGGCCACTGCTACACGAAGGGATTCTGGATCTAGGCGTGTGCCCATTGCTGACATGGGTACTGCCAGGAGGAAGTCTCCTGCATGGGGGGGCAGGCACTGCTCTGAGGCGGGCTTTCTCCTTGTATGATGTTGCGACGCTGAGCATGGCATCAGCTACTTTTTCCACTAGAGGGTGGTCCCAGCCGGACTGTTTGTGTTGTTTTGTTGCCTCTATATATATATATATATATATATATATATATATATATATATATATATATATATATATATATATATATATATATATATATGTCGTACCTAGTAGCCAGAACGCACTTCTCAGCCTACTATGCAAGGCCCGATTTGCCTAATAAGCCAAGTTTTCATGAATTAATTGTTTTTCGACTACCTAACCTACCTAACCTAACCTAACTTTTTCGGTTACCTAACCTAACCTAACCTATAAAGATAGGTTAGGTTAGGTTAGGTAGGGTTGGTTAGGTTCAGTCATATATCTACGTTAATTTTAACTCCAATAAAAAAATTGACCTCATACATAATGAAATGGGTAGCTTTATTATTTCATAAGAAAAAAATTAGAGAAAATATATTAAGTCAGGAAAACTTGGTTTATTAGGCAAATCGGGCCTTGCATAGTAGGCTGAGAAGTGCGTTCTGGCTACTAGGTACGACATACATATATATATATATATATATATATATATATATATATATATATATATATATATATATATATATTATTAAATATGACCGAAAAAGTAAGATTAATAATTCTAACACGAATTTTCTCAATCTTTCGTACATTTCTTTTCACTGTTGGAAGTAATTCAAAAATCAATTCTCCAAAATTCATTTTTATTTGGAGAATTGATTTTTGAATTACCTCCAACAGTGAAAAGAAATGTACGAAAGATTGAGAAAATTCGTGTTAGAATTATTAATCTTACTTTTTCGGTCATATTTAATAATATATGTCTACAGGAAAGACTGGTTCCAAATTATACTAATATATTATATGTATATATATATATATGTATATATATGCATATATATGTATATGCATATATATGTATAACTGAAAACTCACACCTCAGAAGTGACTCGAACCCATACTGCCAGGAGCACTCTGCATCTGGCGTACAGGATAGAGTTGTTAAGGTGTCCTGTGTCCTGTACGCCAGATGCAGGGTGCTCCTGGCAGTATGGGTTCGAGTCACTTCTGGGGTGTGAGTTTTCAGTTGCATATATGCCTGGAGACCGTTCAGGCTTGTTCGCATATATATATATATATATATATATATATATATATATATATATATATATATATATAATAATATGCGCAATGTGTTCAGGTCGCGGATCATTATACAGTCATCATTGGACCTTACTCATCTCATTAGTTTAACATTAACTGTACATCAACATTCTTCTGGAAGGTCATTTACATAAATCATGTAGAGTAGTGGTCCCTGGTGTTGGTATACTTACGTTCTTCAACTGTTTTGACACTGTGGTCTCCTACTGCCGGCTTATGGGTCCAGAAAGCAGATGTCTTGCTCTCTGACTTCTAACCCTTTGATCGCCTTAAAACTTCCTTCAATCGCAAATTAAGACAGCTCTCCAGTCTTTGTCCTTCTGACTTGTATCTTATAAAACGTTTCCGTTTCATCGGCCTTTCTCTTCCTTATTTCTATGGTCTTGCTAAGACTCATAAACCTGGTGTTCCTCTTCGTCCGATCATTTCTTCACGGGGCTCTGTCAACTATCCTCTTGCCTCTTGGCTCGCTAAAACTCTGACGCCTTACCTTGGCACTTTTTCTCCTGCCCACCTTCGTCACTCTCAAGACTTCATAGAAAGACTGCGCCTGCAGCCCTCCTTTAAGATGCTTAGTCTTGATGTCGACTCTCTGTTAACTAATGTTCCCCCTTGATGACGTTCTCTCTTTTCTTAGACAGAAGGCGTCTGAGGGCCTTTTCCCTCTCCCGCTTCCTACTGACGTTTTCCTCGAACTCGTCAAATTCTGTGTTGACTCTTAACTCTTTCTCTTTCAACGGTAAATATTACACTCAAACTTTCGGTGTCGCTATGGGTGCCGCTCTCTCCCCTGTTCTTGCTAATCTCTACATGAAATACATGGAAACTGTTCTTCTTCCTTCTATTGATACTCGTCCCTCTCTCTGGCTTCGCTATGTTGATGACATTTATGCTCTCATGATTTAAGTCTTTTCCAACCTTTCCTCGCCTCTCTTAACAATCTGGCTCCTTCTATCCATTTCAAAGCTGAATGGGAATCTAATTCCCTCCTCCTTCCTTTTCTTGACGTTCACAGCTCTGTGTCCGGGTTCTCTTTCTATGTCTACCGCAAACCCATGCATAGTGGTATGTACATTCACTTCTTTTCCTACCATCCTCCTGCTGTTAAGAAGAGTGTCCTCGTCTTTCTCTTCCTCCGCGCTCTACGCATCAGCGACCCTCAGTTTCTGGATTCTGAAATTTCCTTTATCTACAAATCATTCTCTCGCCTTGGTTACCCTTTACAGTTTATCAACTGTGCCTACTCTCAAGCTAAACGAAATTTCTTTCATCCTAAACCTGCTTCCAACCCTAGTAGCACTGTGCTCTGCCTTCCCTTCATATCTGAACTCAAAACTTATACTAATACCTTTCGTCCTCTTGACAGAAATCTCGCCTTTCGACAAACTAACACTTCGTAGCAATCTAGTTCACACTGCTCCTCCTGCTTCTAATGCTGCTGATGTCTACTCTATTTCCTGTTCGTCTTGTCCTCTCCAATACTATGGGGAAACTGGCCGTACACTAAATGACAGACTTAAGGAACACAAAAGAAGTGTTAAGTCTGCTGACACAAACAATAGTCCCTTAAACAAATCCACAAGGGCCGTGACGAGGACTCGAACTTGCATCCGAGAGCATCCCAGACGCTGCCTTAATCGACTGAGCTACGACATGGTAAAAAGAGTTGAAACCGAAGTTATACTGAACTTATTGGATCCTGCAGCCTCTCCGAGACACAGACACACAATGTGTGTAATGAAGTAAGGGCGAAGAGGGAGAACTGCCTATTAACATAGCTCGAGTGCATGGGGGGGAGTTGTGTAAAACCCCGGTTTGTGTCTCGGAGAGGCTGCAGGATCCAGTAAGTTCAGTAGAACTTCAATTTCAACTCTTTTACCATGTCGTAGCTCAGTCGATTAAGGCAGCGTGTGGGATGCCCTCGGACGCAGGTTCGAATCCTCGTCACGGCCCTTGTGGATTTGTTAATATGATTCATCACGCTATTGTGATTTCTGTGTGCAATGGTCTCTTCTGTCATGTTAGGGATTCTAATCATCCTTTTGATTGGTCTTCCTCTAAAATAATCTTTCCTGCGTCTACACAGACGCCGTCTGGTCGACTCTGCTGTGACACACAACCTTCCCAACATGAACCTCAGTCCCGACTGTGTTGCTGTTCACTCTTCCCATTCACAGTACATACTAAAATGTTCTAAACATTTTAACAAACGTGACTTAACATAAGCCTACCTTTCCATTTTTTTCACTTTTTCTTTCTCTTGTTTGTCTTACGTTCCCATTCTTATTCCTATTATTACATCTTATCCTCCGTACCTTTTGCCTTGCACTAATCTTCTTCTAAGATTTCCGTCTCCCCACCTCTCTCTTGCCTACTTTCTGCCCTTGCCTTCCTCGTCTCATCACAATCGACTTGAGAATGGTCCAGGATGGACCGAAACCATCGTCGTCTCTTCAATTTCTAGTGTGTGGTTTGGTCAACATTTTTCAGCCACGTTATTGTGACCCTTCCTCTGCTTATGGGTGACCTCTGGTGGCACCAGTTGCAAGCTTCCCAAACACCAGCACTAAAGCTTAGTGTCCCGTTTTTCACTGCTGTTCTGTTCAGGCAACCTTTTGCCTTTGCTAGTACTGTTTTTACACATTTTGTTGGCTTTTTAGATTGTTATATTGTAGTTTGTATATGTGTGTATTTGTGTGTGAGAGAGAGAGGAGGAGGGAGGGAGGAAGGGATAGAGAGGGATAGAGAGAGAGAGAGAGAGAGAGAGAGAGAGCAAGGATATAAAGGAACCCATATGCTGCCTCCAGTTACCACACGGCGAATCCTTTAGTGTAATCCCTCTGGATTACATTTCGGCCGCAATTAACCCCTATTTCCTGGGTCTTCAGCAGCCAGCAACATAATACTCCTCTTGTGCTCCTGGTCTACCTCCAGCAGACAGCGTCCCAACACACTCCAGCTCCCCTATCCAGTCTTCCCTCAGCAGACAGTGTTCCAACAGATTCCTGCTCCACCTCCCTCCGTCTTCCCACAGTTAGCTAACGTCCCAACACACTTTTGCGCTCCTAAGGAGACAACGCCCTAACACTCCCACCTCTCCCCCATCCTTCCCTTCCTCCCTCGGGTCCTCCAGAAGCAGTATACGACGCACCAATGAGAACCTGCAACACTATTTGACTTTCCATTAACATGCAAATTACTCTGCGGGAGTTGGCGAGAAGTAGCCAATTAGTTTTAAGGATTTTCCCCGGCATATTTTACGTGTGTTTGAGACGAGAGAGAGCATTCAAAATGGGATTAAAGTGAGGATTACCTGGGTTTTTAATTAATGTAATTGTTGGGATTGTTTTCTCTCGCAAAGGCGAATGGTACTTCGCTAGGATTGTGTTCGCTTAAACGACCGACTAGGCGATGACACAGCCAGGGGTCCCTGCCAGGGGTCCCAGCCGGGGGTCCCAGCCGGGGGTCCCAGCCGGGGGTCCCAGCCGGGGGTCCCAGCCGGGGGTCCCAGCCGGGAGTCCCAGCCGGGAGTCCCAGCCGGGAGTCCCAGCCGGGAGTCCCAGCCGGGAGTCCCAGCCGGGAGTCCCAGCCGGGAGTCCCAGCCAGGGGTCCCAGCCGGGAGTCCCAGCCGGTTCTCTTGCATTGCTAATCCCTCCGTAAAAAAATGCAACCGTTTAATTCGGATGAGAAACGTGCAAACATAAACAATGTCCATGCATAGAAAACGTCAATATTATGGTGCTTAAATTATTGTTCATACATGTTATTTTTCCCGGATTGGTCGAGTCCGTAAGAAATGCGACGTATTAGGTGAGAGGACGGGGTTAGGGAGGACTACAAGTAATTAAAAAATATAATTTTTGAAGAATTGCGATTTTATAGACTTGTCGAAACACGAACATATATGTTGATGGCTGGGTTTCTCTATGTGTGTGTGCCGTGTGTGTTTATATTGGTGTATGTGATAGTATGTGCTTACTATACAATTTAGGGGTAAGTGTGCAAGTGTGTTATATTCTAGATCAAATTTACAGTAACAGGAAAATGCTATAGGCACCATGAACCACCCTCATGGTTCTTTTTCTTATTAACACACTTACATCTGCGGTATATTTTTTTTAGTAACACATTTAGGTACATCTGCATTTGTACAGCTGCCCTAGACTATGTGAAGGGGAGTACAGTGTGGCAAAACGCTAGCTACGTGATGCTAAAAATCTCCATCACACAGGATGGTTAGTTTTACAGAGTTATTTGATAAGTAGTCTGCACTGGCACACTGCGTGCATTTTGAGGATATCATCAACACAAGAGTGAATATAAAGTAATTGCAAAGCTCAAGGTACCTCATGCCAACTGGTCTGAATGGTCTGATAACTGGGCATTCGGTGATGTAGTGCGGGAGATCATGCCGTAGTTCCTACTTCCAGAGTTTGCACCTGGAGTGCTCAGGATTGGGAGATCCGTCACCTGTAGCCACCTGCCACAGGTAACGGTAACTCAACCTGATCCTGGCACCCACTGTGTCGCACAGTCTAGTGGACGTTTTGTGCTGCCCATAAACATAGGTTTCAGATCTGAACAAATCGTAGCGTTCTATCTTGGTGCTTTCAGGTCGTTGGGAGTCAGTAATTTCTCTCCCATCAAACCTGAGTGCTTGGAACAATATAGTTTTGACAGCAGAGATGCGGATACCTAGATCTAATTCAACTTCATCTTTGTTGCACGCTGTTTTGGCTGCAAATATCAGTGAATAAGGAATTTTTTTTTATTAATACATTAGGTACATCTGCATTAGTGCAGCTGCCCTAGACTATATGGAGTACAGTGTGTCAAAAAAGCTAACTAGGTGATGCTATAAAATCCCCATCACACAGGATGGTTAGTCATACAGAGGCATGTGATAGGCAGTCTGCAGACTCCGGATGCATTTTAATTTTGTACTTCTATGAAAGTCTACGGTAGCATCATGTCAGTTTTCATATATCTATTTTCTTAATTGAATATTAGTTAGCCATATTACAAAATATTTAATGCATTTGTGCTTTACAATCTGATATTTTTAATAATGCATAATCTCCGTGTATAATGTAACTTTGTGTATTAAATTCTCATAAACGTCTTTTGTGATTTGCATATTTAGAGTATCAGTATAATCTATAACAATTATATACTGATGGCGTCAACCCTAATGGCAAAAATGTAAAGGAATTTCCAGGTGGAGACGAGCATATGTGGTTATTGTATATTGTGTCTCTTGTATACTGCCACCAGCTGCTGCTGGGTATACTGCCGCCACCTGCTGCTGCGGGGTATACTGCCGCCAGCTGCTGCGGGGTATACTCCCGCCAGCTGCTGCTGCGGGGTATACTGCCGTCAGCTGCTGCTGGGTATACTGCCACCAGCTGCTGCTGCGGGGTATACTGCCGCCAGCTGCTGCTGCGGGGTATACTCCCGCCAGCTGCTGCTGCTGCGGGGTATACTCCCGCCACCTGCTGCGGGGTATACTCCCGCTAGCTGCTGCGGGATATACTGCCGCCAGCTGCTGCGGGGTATACTGCCGCCAGCTGCTGCTGCGGGGTATACTGCCGCCAGCTGCTGCTGCGGGGTATACTGCCGCCAGCTGCTGCGGGGTATACTCCCGCCAGCCGCTGCTGCGGGGTATACTGCCGCCAGCTGCTGCTTCGGGGTATACTCCCGCCAGCTGCTGCTGCGGGGTATACTCCCGCCAGCTGCTGCTGCGGGGTATACTCCCGCCAGCTGCTGCTGCGGGGTATACTCCCGCCAGCTGCTGCTGCGGGGTATACTCCCGCCAGCTGCTGCTGCGGGGTATACTCCCGCCAGCTGCTGCTGCGGGGTATACTCCCGCCAGCTGCTGCTGCGGGGTATACTCCCGCCAGCTGCTGCTGCGGGGTATACTCCCGCCAGCTGCTGCGGGGTATACTCCCGCCAGCTGCTGCGGGGTATACTCCCGCCAGCTGCTGCGGGGTATACTCCCGCCAGCTGCTGCGGGGTATACTCCCGCCAGCTGCTGCGGGGTATACTGCCGCCAGCTGCTGCGGGGTATACTCCCGCCAGCTGCTGCGGGGTATACTGCCGCCAGCTGCTGCGGGGTATACTGCCGCCAGCTGCTGCGGGGTATACTCCCACCACTCCTATCTACGGGTATACGACTGCCATCACTACCGATATAACTACGATTGTTACGTACGACATAAGCTTGAGGAATTACCTCATCGCGCGGGTCAGTAAATAAAAGCCGCATCGAGGTTGTGACGGGAAACACCCATCTGGTGCACGCACGCACTCGCACACACGCAAGCACTTGCACGCACGCAAGCACTTCGCACACAGCAACTTTCTGGAGGGCCTACAGCTGGCAAGGTACTCACACGAATAAGACACTTTGTAGGTTTGTCTTGGTGTAGTGACAGCTTCTCCCCCATCATCTTGTCTATCATCCCTCCCTGCCACCCATCTATCTGCCTTACCATGATAACCCATCCATGGTATGGCGGCACCATTTTGCCAGACCTTCAGTGTGTCTAGAACTGGTGACTGCTAATACCTCTCTCCTGGTCTCTTCCCCCACTCTCTCGTGGTCTCTGCCTTCTCTCTCGTGGTCTCTCTCCCCCCTCTTGTGGTCTCTTCTCCCACTCTCTCGTGGTCTCTTCCCCCACTCACTCGTGGTCTCTGCCTTCTCTCTCGTGGTCTCTCTCCCCCCCCTCTTGTGGTCTCTTCCCCCACTCTCTCGTGGTCTCTTCCTCCCTCTTATGGTCTCTCCCCCCTCTTGGTTTCTCCCCCTAGTCCCCCCCCCCCTCCACTCCCCACCAACCCCCCTGTCAGAGTTAAGCCAGCGCCATATTCTGCACCTCTTAATTAAATGTTGTCTGAGAAGGCATTATCATTTACTAATTACTACATAAATTGTTAAGGTGAAATAGGCGGGGGGGGGGGGAGTTGATGTTGAAGTGGGGAGACCTTCTCTTAGTTGTTTTGGGATTACTTAGAGCTTGATATTCTCTTTCTTGTTAATTAACTGTCGCAGAGGGGAAGGTGGTGGGCTTTGGAGGTGGACGGGTGTGTGTGTGGGTGTGTGTGGGTGGGTGTGGGTGTGTGTGGGTGTGGGTGTGGGTGGGTGGGTGGGTGGGTGGGTGTGTGTGTGTGGGTGTAGTGTGCGCGCGCGTCTGTGTGCAGTTGCATGTGTGCTGCTTGCGCGCACTCAGACGCGCCTTGTATACAGAACACCATCAACATAGTGTTCATCGTGGACTACCACCACTCCCACTACCACCACCACCACCACTACCACTACCACCATGGTCCACCCACACTCGGCCTGATTCTGGGGGCCACACTGGCGGGCCACACTGTAAGCCTGGGTGTAGGGCCACCCTGGCGGGCCACACTGGCGGGCCACACTGTAAGCCTGGGTGTAGGGCCACCCTGGCGGGCCACACTGGCGGGTCACACTGTAAGCCTGGGTGTAGGGCCACACTGGCGGGTCACACTGTAAGCCTGGGTGTAGGGCCACCCTGGCGGGCCACACTGGCGGGTCACACTGTAAGCCTGGGTGTAGGGCCACCCTGGGCTGCTGCTCCTGCATATATTACGTCAAA
>NC_059602.1:121982-159482 GCF_020424385.1 Procambarus clarkii
AAGTGAGAGGTCACTCGTATGCCCCTTCAAAAGTGAGAGGTCACTCGTATGCCCTTCAAAAGTGAGAGGTCACTCGTATGCCCCTTCAAAAGTGAGAGGTCACTCGTATGCCCCTTCAAAAGTGAGAGGTCACTCGTATGCCCCTTCAAAAGCGAGAGGTCACTCGTATGCCCCTTCAAAAGCGAGAGGTCATCGTATGCCCCTTCAAAAGTGAGAGGTCACTCGTATGCCCCTTCAAAAGTGAGGAGTCACTCGTATGCCCTTCAAAAGTGAGAGGTCACTCGTATGCCCCTTCAAAAGCGAGAGGTCACTCGTATGCCCCTTCAAAAGCGAGAGGTCACTCGTATGCCCCTTCAAAAGCGAGAGGTCACTCGTATGCCCCTTCAAAAGCGAGAGGTCACTCGTATGCCCCTTCAAAAGCGAGAGGTCACTCGTATGCCCCTTCAAAAGTGAGAGGTCACTCGTATGCCCCTTCAAAAGCGAGAGGTCACTCGTATGCCCCTTCAAAAGTGAGAGGTCACTCGTATGCCCCTTCAAAAGCGAGAGGTCACTCGTATGTCACTCGTATGCCCTTCAAAAGCGAGAGGTCACTCGTATGCCCCTTCAAAAGCGAGAGGTCACTCGTATGCCCCTTCAAAAGCGAGAGGTCACTCGTATGCCCCTTCAAAAGCGAGAGGTCACTCGTATGCCCCTTCAAAAGCGAGAGGTCACTCGTATGCCCCTTCAAAAGTGAGAGGTCACTCGTATGCCCCTTCAAAAGTGAGAGGTCACTCGTATGCCCCTTCAAAAGTGAGAGGTCACTCGTATGCCCCTTCAAAAGTGAGAGGTCACTCGTATGCCCCTTCAAAAGTGAGAGGTCACTCGTATGCCCCTTCAAAAGTGAGAGGTCACTCGTATGCCCCTTCAAAAGTGAGAGGTCACTCGTATGCCCCTTCAAAAGTGAGAGGTCACTCGTATGCCCCTTCAAAAGCGAGAGGTCACTCGTATGCCCCTTCAAAAGCGAGAGGTCACTCGTATGCCCCTTCAAAAAGCGAGAGGTCACTCGTATGCCCCTTCAAAGTGAGAGGTCACTCGTATGCCCCTTCAAAAAGCGAGAGGTCACTCGTATGCCCTTCAAAAGTGAGAGGTCACTCGTATGCCCCTTCAAAAGCGAGAGGTCACTCGTATGCCCCTTCAAAAGCGAGAGGTCACTCGTATGGCCCTTCAAAAGCGAGAGGTCACTCGTATGCGAGAGTTCCCTTCAAAAGCGAGAGGTCACTCGTATGCCCCTTCAAAAGTGAGAGGTCACTCGTATGCCCCTTCAAAGTGAGAGGTCACTCGTATGCCCCTTCAAAAGCGAGAGGTCACTCGTATGCCCCTTCAAAAGCGAGAGGTCACTCGTATGCCCCTTCAAAAGCGAGAGGTCACTCGTATGCCCCTTCAAAAGCGAGAGGTCACTCGTATGCCCCTTCAAAAGCGAGAGGTCACTCGTATGCCCCTTCAAAAGCGAGAGGTCACTCGTATGCCCCTTCAAAAGCAAGACGTCACTCGCAAACGAGCAACATCTCGCCACAGTAAAACAAAACAAACGACACATTTTCAGCGCGATAAGAGTCTGATATCTTCATTTCCGTGGCAACAGATAAGGATTTTCTTTTTGTTCTTAAGTCACAAAACACAAGAGCTATATAGTCTCCTCCACAAGTTGTGAATGAGGAAGGTTATAGGCCTAATAGTGTGCTTGGCTCGTCGGTCCAGAGTGGAGAGTTTCCTTATCATATGAGCCATTTATAGAGACCTAAGCAGGGGGGACCTTTTCTTTTTAATACTAGAATCAAGGCTAAGATTTGTAATAAAGTAATGCCTTTATTTATCTTTGTCTTGAACAAAATCCTTATCATTGTTTTGAGCGATAATTCTTATTCATTTTGAACAAAGCTGAATGCCTGGGTATAAGCTTGACGAGTCTGTGGTGGTCTCTATATAAAAGGTTGACGAGTCTGTGGTGGTCTCTACATAAAAGGTTGACGAGTCTGTGTTGGTCTCTACATAAAAGGTTGACGAGTCTGTGGTGGTCGCTACATAAAAGGTTGACGAGTCTGTGGTGGTCGCTACATAAAAGGTTGACGAGTCTGTGTTGGTCTCTACATAAAAGGTTGACGAGTCTGTGGTGGTCACTACATAAAAGGTTGACGAGTCTGTGGTGGTCTCTACATAAAAGGTTGACGAGTCTGTGGTGGTCGCTACATAAAAGGTTGACGAGTCTGTGGTGGTCTCTACATAAAAGGTTGACGAGTCTGTGGTGGTCGCTACATAAAAGGTTGACGAGTCTGTGGTGGTCTCTACATAAAAGGTTGACGAGTCTGTGGTGGTCTCTACATAAAAGGTTGACGAGTCTGTGGTGGTCTCTACATAAAAGGTTGACGAGTCTGTGGTGGTCGCTACATAAAAGGTTGAATGGAGGCTTAAGATATCGGTGAGGGGCGAGATATGCAAATATCCTGATCGATATCATTTTTTTCAGTTCTCGGATTAAAGAACCCAAAGTTTTTGGCAACGATGTTAGCAAATTTAAGGGAACGCTTTCCTCGTACACTGAGCTCAAAGCTTCTGTTCCTATGCCCCTCTTCTAAATAATAGGGGTGTGGGGATGGGGGGAAGCATGGGTATTATATTCACATATATAGTCTGTCCGTCTGTGTGCGAAACGTCGGGTATTGACTCAAACTGAACGCCGTTTATTCACAAGGTTCATGCTTTTTAAACTGTTTAATAAATGTAATCAAAGCCGTCAAAGATTGAGGAAAGATGTACACGTTCGTAAGTACTTGCGTAACTGCTTCGTGAATCTGGCCCCTGGTATTCGTGGGTTGGTGGTTAAAAAAAATCACCAGAGGTTCCAGCGCTGGGTTGCTGGAACCTCTATAGTGCCTTCACACTTGTAGTAAAGTGACTGGCAACGTCTCAAATCCTAATAGAGAGGTTCCACATCGCCTAAGTGGGCACTCGGTACATAGCTATTCTTATGTGTTCACATCCACCGCTGGGTTCATAGGTGGATGAATAAGAGTTCTCTTATTTATATAAGATAATGTAAAGAGTTCATATAAGAGTTCACTCTTATATGTACTCGGGTGTCATACCGCCAACCGTCAATTCATTGTTATTTCACACTTATCTCTGTTTAATATGACGGTAGCTGTAGACAGGTAAAATTCATCTTTCTCTCAGTGTGTGTGTATTCATCTAGTTGTGTTTGCGGGGGTTGAGCTCTGGCTCTTTGGTCCCGCCTCTCAACTGTCAATGATATGATGTTCAGGTTCCTGAGCCTACTGGGATCTATCATTTCTACAATTGAAACTGTGTATGGAGTCTGCCTCCACCACATCACTGCCTAATGCATTTCGTGTGTGTGTGTGTGTGTGTGTGTGTGTGTGTGTGTGTGTGTGTGTGTGTGTGTGTGTGTGTGTGTGTGTGTGTGTGTGTGTGGGAGGTTTAGGAGGGGAGAGAGAGAAAGGGGGGGGGGGGGGGGGAGTTTGCAAGGTTAAGAACGAATATTTTCATTATATGTAATTTGTTACGTTCTTTCATTCCTTTAACGAAGATCTACAACGCACAAAACTTGTCTGTGTAATAAAAAATGTGTCCGATATGTGCCTTATAATTAAAAAACATTTATGTAATTTGAAATACATAAATGCGTTTTGTACATGTTACATGCTAAATTACATGACTCTCCCACTCTCTTTCAATCTCTCTCCATATCTCTTCATACTAACTTCATCTCTCTCTCTCTCTCTCTCTCTCTCTCTCTCTCTCTCTCTCTCTCTCTCTCTCTCTCTCTCTCTCTCTCTCTCTCTCTCTCTCTCTCTCTCTCTCTCTCTATATATATATATATATATAATTATGTATATATGTATCTCAATGCGAAAATCCACTAGAGCAATGAGGTAACTGGAGCCAGCGATCAGGGTACCCCAAGCACGCACCTTACCCCTGTACCACCACATGGTAAAGTTATATAACCTGGTATTCTACACAATCCACAGGATTCGTGGATTTTACGATAACGTACGCGGCTGGGAGTACTCTAGTCCCTGGTTCGAGTCACCTCTATGTGCTTCAATAGATTTTCTCGTTCATACCAATAATAATGGAAAAAGTAGGAGAGAATATAATAACGCGTTTTCATGGACAATGCCAAGAAGGAAAAATGAAAAGCAAGAGGGAGTGGAAGAAAATCATAGGTCAAAGGTCACAAGATATCCGGAATGGGTTTAACAGAGCTAAGAATGAATACATAAATATAAGAATAATGTCGGAAAAAACCTATGAAAATGATATTGATTCTTAAGCAAGGAAACAGCCAAAACTCTTGCATTGAAATACAAGAAGTCACATGACAATACACGACCAGGTGAGGAGATTACGATAAGGGCGGGAAGGTGAACATGCAGGAAATGATCAAGAAATTTGTGAGTAACTCGGTGCCAGCTTCCATGGAGTGTTGACAACTGAGCCTGAGCAGCTCCCAGTGCTAGAAGAGGAGGTCGCCCATATTGTTAGATATTGAGGAAACAGCAGAGGAAGTCCGGCGACAACTAGCATCACTAGTCGAAACTAATGATTTTAGAGCAGACAAGTTATCACCCTGGATGTTAAAAGAAACGGCACAGGCCCTGAACGTACCTCTAGCATTGACCTTTAATGAGTCAATTAACAAAGGTAGAATTGCCCAACTGCTCGGAGAAGATTGGACAATATGTTGCCAATTTACACGAAAGGAGATAGAGGAAGAGCTACTTAACCACATACCTGCTTCACTGACGAGCATCCTCTGCAAAGTGATTGAATAACTAATCAGGATAAGACTAGTTACACGCCTAATGAAAATTAGAAATGTAAACAAACATTAGCATGGTTTTAGCGAAGTGAAAAAAGTGCCTGGCGAACCTTACTGGAGTTCCATGATAAAGTTACGAAAATAAAGCAGGACAGAAAATTGGGCAGATTCCATATTTCTCAACTGTCCAAAAAGTCTTTGTTACACTTTTTCACAAATAATTACTACACAAACTCAAGACGAAGACAGGGATAAGCTGAAAAGCATTAACGTGGGTAAATAATTACCTAACAGGTGTGAGTGTGGGGCGAGACGTGGGGACTGGCATAGGGTGACACAGGACCTCCAGGATCAGTACTGGCACTCTCCTATATCATTTATGTAAATGACCTATTAACAGTTGAGTCTTGTTTATTGTTTGCAGACAATACAAAACTAATGAGACGACAGAGGACGATAATAAGAGGTTCCAAGATGACTTGGCCAAACTGCAGAGTTGGTCCCAGAAAAGGCTGTTCGAGTTCAACTCGAGCAAGTGTAAGGTGATGGGAATGGGCACAGGTAACTAGAGCCGAAAAGGGTAGTACATGGTGAAGGGAAACTACCTCCCTATAACCACGAGAACAAGACCTTGGAGCGACACCAAGGTCTTTTTAGCCATAAGACATAACACCAACCTAACTCGAGACGCTTATGTAAATAGGAAAACATCTTGAGCATACTCGACACTAGCAAAATCAGAACATCTATCAGATACCTTGAGGACACTAGCAAAGTCAGAACATCTATCAGATACCTTGAGGAACCATTTAGATCGCTGCACACCACCTACGTGAGACCAGTTTAAGAGAATGCCGCCACATCGTGGAACCCCTATAAAAAAAACTTAAAGAAACTGGAAAAGGTTCAAAAGTTCACAACGAGTCTCATCCCAGAATTGCGAGGGATGGGATACGACGAGAGACGGAAGGAACTAAACCTGATGACGCTAAAAAAAGAGAAGAAACACGGAAGAAATGATAGAGACTTATAAAATACTTAAGGTATTTATAGTGGCAAAAGATGAAATGATCATAATAAATTCCAGTAGAAAATGAGGACCTCAAAGTCTCATACGAGTCATAGACATGCAAGAAAGTTTTATTTATTTAGTGGAAGAGTAGAGGAGTAATGGAAGGAGCCGAAGAAGTAGTTTGTAAAAGAAAACTACATTCAAAATTGTAAAAGTAGATATGACAGGGATGTAACCCAGGAGTCATATCATTAGACAAGTTCAAGTTCAAGTATGTTTATTGAGACAAGAAAAAATACATCTCAAAGGGATAGAGTAGCTTAGGCTATTTCTACCCCCCATATATCATTAGACAACCGCCGGTTAGCAAAGCGGGAGCCCAAGAGCTTAGGTTCCATCCTGCAGGTGTTAATAATAGATAACATAAACTCGCGCATGTACTATAATGTGTTTTATCTATAATTACTTCGAATTTTCATCATCCCTTTTCTGGTTTTATCTTTTTCTGATTTTATCTTTTTCTGATATATTTTTCTTGCATTCTTCGTCCTCCGTCAGTGTTTTGTGTTGGTTTATGGTTTTGGATTCATTTTCCATCATTGTGTGATTCATTAACGAGTGAGTCGTTGGTCATCAACCATTGACTACTCTTGTTGCCGTCCAAGTCTCGTTCGCCACAAAGGTTATCAACAGTTTTGTCATAGTCGTCAAGTTATTGGGGTCGTAGTTGAGCCATCCTTCAAAAGCTCCCGTCTCTTGGGGGCCTTCGTCCGTCTCTTGGGGGCCCTCGTCCGTCTCTTGGGGGCCCTCGTCCGTCTCCTGGGGCCCTCGTCCGTCTCTTGGGGGTCTTCGTCCGTCTCTTGGGGGTCTTCGTCCGTCTCTGGGGGGCCCTCGTCCGTCTCTGGGGGGCCCTCGTCCGTCTCTGGGGGGCCCTCGTCCGTCTCTGGGGGGCCCTAGTCCGTCTCTTGGGGGCCCTCGTCCGTCTCTTGGGGGTCTTCGTCCGTCTCTTGGGGCCCTCGTCCGTCTCTTGGGGGGCCTTCGTCCGTCTCTTCGGGGCCCTCGTCCGTCTCTTGGGGGGCCTTCGTCCGTCTCTTCGGGGCCCTCGTCCGTATCTTGGGGCCCTCTCGCCCGTCTCTTGGGGCCCTCTCGCCCGTCTCTTGGGGCTCTCTCGCCCGTCTCTTGGGGCTCTCTCGCCCGTCTCTTGGGGCCCTCTCGCCCGTCTCTTGGGGCCCTCTCGCCCGTCTCTTGGGGCCCTCTCGCCCGTCTCTTGGGGCCCTCTCGCCCGTCTCTTGGGGCCCTCTCGCCCGTCTCTTGGGGCCCTCTCGCCCGTCTCTTGGGGCCCTCTCGCCCGTCTCTTGGGGCCCTCTCGCCCGTCTCTTGGGGCCCTCTCGCCCGTCTCTTGGGGCCCTCTCGCCCGTCTCTTGGGGCCCTCTCGCCCGTCTCTTGGGGCCCTCTCGCCCGTCTCTTGGGGCCCTCTCGCCCGTCTCTTGGGGCCCTCTCGCCCGTCTCTTGGGGCCCTCTCGCCCGTCTCTTGGGGGCCCTCGTCCGTCTCTTGGGGGCCCTCGTCCGTCTCTTGGGGGCCCTCGTCCGTCTCTTGGGGGCCTTCGTCCGTCTCTTGGGGCCCTCTCGCCCGTCTCTTGGGGCCCTCTCGCCCGTCTCTTGGGGGCCTTCGTCCGTCTCTTCGCGGCTTTCGCCCGTCTCTTGGGGCCTTCGTCCGTCTCTTGGGGCCCTCTCGCCCGTCTCTTGGGGCCCTCTCGCCCGTCTCTTGGGGCCCTCTCGCCCGTCTCTTGGGGCCCTCTCGCCCGTCTCTTGGGGCCCTCTCGCCCGTCTCTTGGGGCCTTCTCGCCCGTCTCTTGCGGCCCTCGCCCGTCTCTTGCGGCCCTCGCCCGTCTCTTGGCGGCACTCACCCGTCCATTGCACCATAACCAACACATTACCGCAGTGGCCCTTAACCCTGCTGCCAATCAGAGCGTCCGTAGCGACGCCCATCACCATAAACTCTCTATTCGCATCTAAATTGCCAGTCAGATTACGGACTCAGATCTCAGGCGCGACTCTTCCTCAAGATTGCCTCTCAAGTTCGTCCTTCAAAAGTATTTTGCCTCTCGAAATTGGTCCTAAAGTTGGCGTACCTCGAAGTTAGCCCTTAGGAATAATCTTCGAGGTTAACCTTCAGAGAGGATTTCGTGTGTTGACTCGAAAGATGCGACGTCAGTGTTTGGCTTCAAGGTTTAGTACATAGGACATGGTTTAAAGTCAGCTTTTAGGGTCGACTTTGAAAACTCTACCCAATATGACAACGTCCCGCTACGAATTGGTGGTTCCTATGATAGTTATTGTATATCTTGTCCTCCGAAAGTTGTCACTCCCTTCCCTGAGTCTATGCCTCCGGAAGTTATTTCTCTCTCCCCCTCAGTCTATGCCTCTAGAGGATGTTTCTCTCTCCCCTCGATCTATGCCTCCAGAAGTTGCCCCTCTTTGCCTCCCGGCCCCTTGAGCTGGTTACTCAAACTCAGGAATTTCGAACAAGCTTTTCCTCTACTATTTTTTCATTGTGATTTCTGCTGGTTCCTCTCCTCCCCCTCCGTCAGGTTTCTGGTGAGTGGCTTCGGGTGCAGCCTGAGGCGCGCATAATACGCAGGGAGGGGCCGGGAAGACGAGGGGGAGAGTGGACAGGAGAGGAAGGGGAGATAGAGTGAAAGGAATACACACGGAGGATGAGAATATGAAGTGTGAGGGATAGACTACGGAAGGGGGAGAACTGGGAGGATTAGATGGGGATTATAGGAATAAGGGAGAAAATGAGAGGGAGAGAACTAAAGGAAAAAGTGAAGGAGGAAACTACAGATGTAATATATGTCGGGAGAGAATGAGAGAGAGAGAGAGAGAGAGAGAGAGAGAGAGAGAGAGAGAGAGAGAGAGAGAGAGAGAGAGAGAGAGAGAGTAGGGCCAGTAGAAGACGCCTAAAGGCTAACAATTTACATAAAATAGATGGTTTTAAACAAGGATTCAATTTAAAAAAAAATTGTGAATTGAGAGGATAATTAAGTAATTCTAGGTTTTGGAACTTTTAAGTAATAAGACCGCATAATCATAGTCTTAAGTAATACTTTAATAGAAATAGACTTTCATGCAGCATTAAAGTCTAAATGTCTTCAAAATGTAGTTAACTTATTCTCCACTGGCTAGATAGGACTGCGTAGTCCTTGTGAACTTCTTCTAAAGTCATTTATATTAAATATGCGAGTTTAATGGCTTGTATCTATGTGAGTTATGTGACATTTGTTGTTAATACCATTGATGGTATGGTTTGTTTTGTTTGGTAAACTTGGTGTGAATAGCTTGCTCTCTCCACACACACTGTGCAACACTGCATATAGTCTAGGATAGTTGCAGCAATGCACGTGTGACTATGTTAATTAAAAAAATATTCTCCGTGGAATATGAAATTAATACATTTCTGACCCAACAGTAACTGGCCTGCAATTTATATTTCAACTTTGTTTTAAAAGTTGATAAATGATTCTTAGTTATTATTCTCCGTTAAAAGAAAAACTAAATGTATCAACTCATTTTTAGGCAATATTCGTGTCGGCTGCGAACGTCCACCCCAAAAAGGCACATTCCGTATTTGATTGCACGGTAGGAAAAATATATACGTATGAGCCTTTGGGGATGGACGCAGTTCAGACGAACAAGGCTTTAGGATGATTTACCTCTGAATTGATTTCAAGAGTTTCTGCTTTTGCTGCTTGCCCTAGAGACATGCTTCTCTGGCGTGATTTCCTGTAGGTGATAGTGGGATTTTGTGACGCACAGGTTTACGTTGCCATCACAACCTGGCTGATCCTGGAACTCGAACAGAAACATTTCAAGATCACTCGTAAAAGCTCCAAGCAACAGCCTGGTGGACCAAGCTCTCACAAGTCAAGCCTGGCCTCGGGCCGGGCTTGGGGAGTAGAAGAACTCCCAGAACCCCATCAACCAGGTATCAAGTAGGTAGCTCCAGTCTTCCATTTATATTGTCCGTGTCATTGTGAATCCTAAGAGGAAGAACTAAAGTGTCTTGAGAGAACAGCATCACTCGACATACCTCAGCTGAGCAGCTGTTATGTTCTCTTGATAAGGCTCCTCAATAAGATTTATTCCACGCCACCAAACTTGCATCATTGGAAGTGACACATTAACAGCCATATAATTAAAAACTGTGAGGAGAAAGCTCTAAGCCAATAAGACTATACAAGCACTTGGAAGGGATACGAGGACGAGCAGCTGGGATGCGAGAACGAGGACCTGGGATACAAGGACGAGGACCTGGGATGCGAGAACGAGGACCTGGGATGCGAGAACGAGGACCTGGAATACAAGGACGCGGACCTGGGATACAAGGACGCGGACCTGGGATACGGGGACGGATCCCTTCCACTTAATTTAGACAATTGGGGATCTTGACACGGTCAGGTAAAGGTCGTCTTTGTACCGAAAAATCTAAGTGAATGGAAAATATATTGTAAATTATAAGTATTGGTGAATTAGACATTCTGTATGATGGAGTTACACGTCTGCTTTATAATAGATATGCTCGACGTAGTTGTCAGTGGTGGAAGTGTAGGTGGTGTGTGTGGTGGTGGTGGTGGTGCCGAGGGTCGGGTGAAAGTGGCCGTGAGCTTGAGGATATTGAAGTGGTTGTAGCCACTGGAGAAATAGCCGAAAAAAGGTTTTGGGGTGGCACTATTGGTAAGCCATACATCAAACACCCACGGTGGCACTCTTTTTCTCAGGGTGGCACTCTTTCTTTGGCGACGCGCTCCGTCCTGGTGACGATTGGTGAAGGGGAAGGTGGGGGCCGAGAGTTGTGGTAGAGGTTGTGTTGGTATTGGTACCGGTGGTATCTGTAGTGGTTGTGACAATTGTGGTTGAATTTTGAGTGATTGTGGTGAAGGTCGTGATTGTACCGAGATGATTGTAGTGAAGGTAGTGACTGTGGTATTGTGGTGAGTAGCTGGGATTGTGCTAAGGAGGTCAGGTTATAATTCTGTGATTTTTCGTGGACGAGATTAGTAGATAAAAAGGAAATAAAGTAAGCGAGTGTGTTTGGGAAGAAAGAATATTTGCAGGAAAGGGTAGATAGACATTAGGAGTTGAGTAATAAGAGAGATTATAGGATAAAGTTGTGGGTTAAGAGAAGAATGAGAGGAAACAATTAACGAGAATTAAGCTCTCAAATGATTAGAGGTTGGACAGAGGAATCGGCGAGAAATATCGAGGAAGAGGAGGGGTGGAAGTTGTAATGTCGACGGTAATGACTTGTAGACAACATAAGGTGACACACACACACACACACACACACACACACACACACACACACACACACACACACACACACACACACACACACACACACACACACACACACACACACATCGCGGGTTCAATTCCCGCACCAGGCAGAAACAAATGGGCAAAGTTTCTTTCACCCTGAATCCCTGAATGCCCCCTGTTACCTAGCAGTAAATAGGTACCTTGGAGTTAGTCAGCTGTCACGGGCTGCTTCCTGGGGGGGGGGAGAAAAAAAAGGTAAGTAAACAGTTGAGAGGCGGGCTGAAAGAGCAATACTCAACCTCCGCAAACACAACTAGGTGAATACAACTAGGTGAATACAACTAGGTGAATATACACAAACAGCAGATGCTCGCAGAACGATGACTGTTCACCTTTTCTCTGAACATTCTACAAGACATAGATCGCTCGTTAGTACGCGTAGCACACCACCTTATTATCCATGGAGGCCTGTGTGTGGTGGCGCGGGGCCGGGCTGTCATATTTTGGTTCTTTGCGTCATAACTGACCATGATCAACACCGCTGGTCGTGGTGACATTTGCACCCGTCGTGAAAAACGTGAATTGAAAGTCATCTATTCTAACCTTACAGAGTCGGCCGGACGACTCAAACAGAAAACGGAACAGTACGTCACTTTGGTGAGTCGATTTCATTTCAAATTACGTCCAAATTTGACCATTGAGCGGCGGTTACGAGCCAAAAGTGACGTTATTTTTAAGAGGACGGGTTGGTTAAACACCTGTGGAGTGTGCTGTCTTGGTATCCCATGAGTCAAAGGCAAACCTTACCTTCTGATTTTAAAACCTTTAAAGACTTAAACTTTTCTAAACAAAAAAAAAAAATAGGAGAATAATGACTAAAAATGATAATCCAAAGAAGTGGAGGAGGAGATGAAAATAAGACGAGAAAATAATAAAATATTAAGAAGGGGAAACCAAACGATTATTGAGGCTAAATCAAAGTAAAAGTGTGTTGAGTAAGTGAGCCGCTGTAGCGTGTCGGATATTACTTTATAAGGCCAGGATTATGTTGTTTGGGTTCGTATCCTCCCTGGAATGATGGATGACTCACCTCGTCCCCCGGGGGACGCGGGGGGGGGGGGGGAGGATTGCTACCCACGAAGGATTGTGGGGACGGTTGGGGTCGATGTGTGGTGACCTATCTTGAGGTTATCTTAAAATGATTTCGGGGCTTAGTGTCCCCGCGGCCCGGTCCTCGACCAGGCCTCCACCCCCCCCAGGAAGCAGCCCGTGACAGCTGACTAACTCCCAGGTACCTATTTACTGCTAGGTAACAGGGGGCATCAGGGTTAAAAGAAACTCTGCCCAATGTTTCTCGCCGGCGCCCGGGATCGAACTCGGGACCACAGGATCACGCGTCCAGTGTTCTGTCCGCTGAGCCACCGGCTCCCTAAGGACGGTGAGGCTTAATGTGTGGAATGTGGGGGTTGTTGTGGGCGCCGTGTGAAGAGTCATTAACAGAAGCAGTAGAGGGAGAGAAGACAGCGGTCTGTATGAGGTAGTTGAGAGGATGTTGACAGAAATGAGGGTTGAAGATTGAGGGTTTTGTGGTTAGTGCTACATAGTGGGGTGGGGATAGCATACCCGCCAAACACACACCGAAACTACGACGTTGGTACAACGTTCGAACAAGTTTTAACACCTCCTAACCAGTTATAACAACCGATATAGCAAGTTGTAACAACGTTCTAATACGTCATAAATACGTTAAGCCAAGATGTAACAACTTTATTACAAGTTGTAACAAGCGGAAAATAGAGACAGTTTCGGTTTGTGTTTCCAGGGATATAGGTCTATTGGAGTTGGTCTGGGGAGCTGCTGGTAGTGGAGGTTGAATGGTAGCGAGGGGGCAGGAACGAAGGAGAGAGAAAGAAGTGGCAGGAGACGAGGAAGTCCTTAATTTTGTCAAAAAAGACCCTTGTATTGCTTGGGGGAGCAGCACAGTGCCGTCTACCCAAGTTGGTTAACAATAAAAATGTTTTTGTGAGGGGAATATAATCTAGGCAATAATATAGTAAGCGACCCTAGTTGATGATGAGGCGTTGAGGACGTCTTGTGCCCCTGGTGTGTGTGTATGTTGTCTTCCTGTCCCGCTACCTTGTCCTTCTCCTCCCCCCCTTCCTTCCCCCCTTTCCCCCCCTTTCATTCCTCCCTTCTGCTTCCTTTTCCTCTTTTCCTAACCAAAACAAACCCACCTACCCTTTCTCTCTCCGCTCTTCCTACCCATTCGTCACTGCTAACCATCCTCCCGCACGCTCTATATTCCCTCCCTTCTCCCCTCCTTCTCTACCTCCCTCTCTCACCCTCGCCTCCCTCATCCCTCATTCCCCACTCACTATTGCTGCCTAACTCTTTTTTCTCATTAATCATGTACTCTGCTGTTCCTCACACTTCCTCCACTTCTCCCATTCTCCTGTTCCACTCTGCGTGCCGTGCTTCCTTCTCCACCCACCCCCCCTCTCCAGTTCCTGCTCCCTTTGATGGAATTAACTTTTATGGTGGAAGGAGAGTTTGATAGAGGAGAGTTTAAGGGTAAAGCAAAGTCGGGAAGGCTTTGGGGAATGGCGGACATTAGCATGAGAAAGGTAGGTTAAGGGCGTGATAACTCAGTCTGGCGGGGCCTCTATGTCTTCAGTCCCGGGCTGGTGGTGGTGGTGTGGTGGTGGTGGTGGTGGTGGTGGTGGTGTGAGGCTGGTGGTGGTGGTGTGAGGCTGGTGGTGGTGGTGTGAGGCTGGTGGTGGTGGTGTGAGGCTGGTGGTGGTGGTGTGAGGCTGGTGGTGGTGGTGGTGTGAGGCTGCTGGTGGTGTGAGGCTGCTGGTGGTGGTGGTGGTGTTGGTGGTGGTGGTGCTGGTGGTGGTGCTGGTGGTGCTGGTGGTGCTGGTGGTGGTGGTGAGGTTGGTGGTGGTGGTGAGGTTGGTGGTGGTGGTGAGGTTGGTGGTGGTGGTGAGGTTGGTGGTGGTGGTGAGGTTGGTGGTGGTGGTGGTGGTGGTGAGGTTGGTGGTGGTGGTGGTGGTGAGGTTGGTGGTGGTGGTGAGGTTGGTGGTGGTGGTGAGGTTGGTGGTGGTGGTGAGGTTGGTGGTGGTGGTGAGGTTGGTGGTGAGGTTGGTGGTGGTGAGGTTGGTGGTGGTGGTGAGGTTGGTGGTGGTGGTGGTGGTGAGGTTGGTGGTGGTGGTGGTGGTGAGGTTGGTGGTGGTGGTGGTGGTGAGGTTGGTGGTGGTGGTGGTGGTGAGGTTGGTGGTGGTGGTGAGGTTGGTGGTGGTGGTGGTGGTGAGGTTGGTGGTGAGGTTGGTGGTGAGGTTGGTGGTGGTGGTGGTGGTGGTGAGGTTGGTGGTGAGGTTGGTGGTGAGGTTGGTGGTGGTGGTGAGGTTGGTGGTGAGGTTGGTGGTGAGGTTGGTGGTGGTGGTGGTGGTGGTGGTGAGGTTGGTGGTGAGGTTGGTGGTGAGGTTGGTGGTGGTGGTGGTGGTGTGAGGCTGGTGGTGGTGTGAGGCTGGTGGTGGTGGTGGCGTGGTGCTCTACACTAGAGGCCTCGCCGCCCTGCTCTACACTAGAGGCCTCGCCGCCCTGCTCTACACCAGAGGCCTCGCCGCCCTGCTCTACACCAGAGGCCTCGCCGCCCTGCTCTACACCAGAGGCCTCGCCGCCCTGCTCTACACCAGAGGCCTCGCCGCCCTGCTCTACACCAGAGGCCTCGCCGCCCTGCTCTACACCAGAGGCCTCGCCGCCCTGCTCTACACCAGAGGCCTCGCCGCCCTGCTCTACACCAGAGGCCTCGCCGCCCTGCTCTACACCAGAGGCCTCGCCGCCCTGCTCTACACCAGAGGCCTCGCCGCCCTGCTCTACACCAGAGGCCTCGCCGCCCTGCTCTACACCAGAGCCCTCGCCGCCCTGCTCTACACCAGAGCCCTCGCCGCCCTGCTCTACACCAGAGCCCTCGCCGCCCTGCTCTACACCAGAGCCCTCGCCGCCTTGCTCTACACCAGAGGCCTCGCCGCCTTGCTCTACACCAGAGGCCTCGCCGCCCTGCTCTACACCAGAGGCCTCGCCGCCCTGCTCTACACCAGAGGCCTCGCCGCCCTGCTCTACACCAGAGGCCTCGCCGCCCTGCTCTACACCAGAGGCCTCGCCGCCCTGCTCTACACCAGAGGCCTCGCCGCCCTGCTCTACACCAGAGCCCTCGCCGCCCTGCTCTACACCAGAGCCCTCGCCGCCCTGCTCTACACCAGAGCCCTCGCCGCCCTGCTCTACACCAGAGCCCTCGCCGCCTTGCTCTACACCAGAGGCCTCGCCGCCTTGCTCTACACCAGAGGCCTCGCCGCCTTGCTCTACACCAGAGGCCTCGCCGCCTTGCTCTACACCAGAGGCCTCGCCGCCCTGCTCTACACCTATATTAACCCCAATCTCGTGCAGAAACAAAATGCTATTCAAACTGCCGCTGGAAGAAAAGCAGTTGCCTCCCAAGACTGGTTTAGGAGGAGAGCAGAAAGCTGTTAAAACTGTCTTAAGTGGGTCTGAGCGGGAAATTCGTAGGTATTTTGGGTTAATGTTCTGGGAATAGTAGAGTTTCCTGGGGCTCTGAGTGAGTTAGAACAGTGGAGAACACTGGAGAACAGTGAAGAACACTGGAGAACAGTGAAGAACACTGGAGAACAGTGGAGCGTAGAGGAGCAGCGGGCTGGAACTTAACGAGGAATAGGTTGTGTAGTTAACAAAGCTTGTGTTGTTTAGGAAGGTGAGAGAACATTGCAGAACACCAATTTGATGCAAGTGTTCAAGTCAAAGAACATAATGGGGGGGGGGGGAATGGGGAAGACAATAGACGCGGGGATTACTTGATTGTTTCAGGCGCAAGGTAGACTAGATGGGAGTGTGTTGGTGGTGGATATAAATATGGGGGCTGCTTCGTGAATGTTATTAGGTCTCCTGTAGCTTATTATATTCTTCTGTTGCATTTACTGTGGGTGGAGGGGGGCAGGGAGGAGTTACTGTGGGTGGAGGGGGGCAGGGAGGAGTTACTGTGGGTGGAGGTGGGCAGGGAGGAGTTACTGTGGGGGGTAGGGAGGGGTTACTGTGGGTGGAGGGGGGCAGGGAGGAGTTACTGTGGGTGGAGGGGGGCCAGAGAGGAGTTACTGTGGGTGGAGGTGGGCCAGGGAGGAGTTACTGTGGGTGGAGGTGGGCAGGGAGGAGTTACTGTGGGGGGTAGGGAGGGGTTACTGTGGGGGGTAGGGGGGCAGGGAGGGTTACTGTGGGTGGAGGGGGGCAGGGAGGAGTTACTGTGGGTGGAGGTGGGCAGGGAGGAGTTACTGTGGGTGGAGGTGGGCCAGGGAGGAGTTACTGTGGGTGGAGGGGGGCAGGGAGGAGTTACTGTGGGTGGAGGTGGGCAGGGAGGAGTTACTGTGGGTGGAGGGGGGCCAGGGAGGAGTTACTGTGGGTGGAGGTGGGCCAGGGAGGAGTTACTGTGGGTTGAGGTGGGCAGGGAGGAGTTACTGTGGGGGGTAGGGAGGGGTTACTGTGGGGGGTAGGGGGGCAGGGAGGAGTTACTGTGGGTGGAGGGGGGCAGGGAGGAGTTACTGTGGGTGGGCAGGGAGGAGTTACTGTGGGTGGAGGTGGGCAGGGAGGAGTTACTGTGGGTGGAGGTGGGCAGGGAGGAGTTACTGTGGGTGGAGGGGGGCAGGGAGGGTTACTGTGGGTGGAGGGGGGCAGGGAGGAGTTACTGTGGGTGGAGGGGGGCAGGGAGGAGTTACTGTGGGTGGAGGTGGAGGGGGGCAGGGAGGAGTTACTGTGGGTGGAGGGGGGCCAGGGAGGAGTTACTGTGGGTGGAGGGGGGCAGGGAGGAGTTACTGTGGGTGGAGGGGGGCAGGGAGGGTTACTGTGGGTGGAGGGGGGCAGGGAGGAGTTACTGTGGGGGAAGGGGGGCAGGGAGGAGTTACTGTGGGTGGAGGGGGGCAGGGAGGAGTTACTGTGGGTGGAGGGGGGCAGGGAGGAGTTACTGTGGGTGGAGGGGGGCAGGGAGGAGTTACTGTGGGTGGAGGGGGGCAGGGAGGAGTTACTGTGGGTGGAGGGGGCCAGGGAGGAGTTACTGTGGGTGGAGGGGGGCAGGGAGGAGTTACTGTGGGTGGAGGGGGGCAGGGAGGAGTTACTGTGGGTGGAGGGGGGCAGGGAGGAGTTACTGTGGGTGGAGGGGGGCAGGGAGGAGTTACTGTGGGTGGAGGGGGGCAGGGAGGAGTTACTGTGGGTGGAGGGGGGCAGGGAGGAGTTACTGTGGGTGGAGGGGGGCAGGGAGGAGTTACTGTGGGTGGAGGGGGGCAGGGAGGAGTTACTGTGGGTGGAGGGGGGCAGGGAGGAGTTACTGTGGGTGGAGGGGGGCAGGGAGGAGTTACTGTGGGTGGAGGGGGGCAGGGAGGAGTTACTGTGGGTGGAGGGGGGGGGGCAGGGAGGAGTTACTGTGGGTGGAGGGGGGCAGGGAGGAGTTACTGTGGGTGGAGGGGGGCAGGGAGGAGTTACTGTGGGTGGAGGGGGGCAGGGAGGAGTTACTGTGGGTGGAGGGGGGCAGGGAGGAGTTACTGTGGGTGGAGGGGGGCAGGGAGGAGTTACTGTGGGTGGAGGGGGGCAGGGAGGAGTTACTGTGGGTGGAGGGGGGCAGGGAGGAGTTACTGTGGGTGGAGGGGGGCAGGGAGGAGTTACTGTGGGTGGAGGGGGGCAGGGAGGAGTTACTGTGGGTGGAGGGGGGCAGGGAGGAGTTACTGTGGGTGGAGGGGGGCAGGGAGGAGTTACTGTGGGTGGAGGGGGGCAGGGAGGAGTTACTGTGGGTGGAGGGGGGCAGGGAGGAGTTACTGTGGGTGGAGGGGGGCAGGGAGGAGTTACTGTGGGTGGAGGGGGGCAGGGAGGAGTTACTGTGGGTGGAGGGGGGCAGGGAGGAGTTACTGTGGGTGGAGGGGGGCAGGGAGGAGTTACTGTGGGTGGAGGGGGGCAGGGAGGAGTTACTGTGGGTGGAGGGGGGCAGGGAGGAGTTACTGTGGGTGGAGGGGGGCAGGGAGGAGTTACTGTGGGTGGAGGGGGGGCAGGGAGGAGTTACTGTGGGTGGAGGGGGGCAGGGAGGAGTTACTGTGGGTGGAAGGGGGGCAGGGAGGAGTTACTGTGGGTGGAGGGGGGCAGGGAGGAGTTACTGTGGGTGGAGGGGGGCAGGGAGGAGTTACTGTGGGTGGAGGGGGGGCAGGGAGGAGTTACTGTGGGTGGAGGGGGGCAGGGAGGAGTTACTGTGGGTGGAGGGGGGGCAGGGAGGAGTTACTGTGGGTGGGGGGGCAGGGAGGAGTTACTGTGGGTGGAGGGGGGGCAGGGAGGAGTTACTGTGGGTGGAGGGGGGCAGGGAGGAGTTACTGTGGGATGGAGGGGGGCAGGGAGGAGTTACTGTGGGTGGAGGGGGGCAGGGAGGAGTTACTGTGGGTGGAGGGGGCCAGGGAGGAGTTACTGTGGGTGGAGGGGGGCAGGGAGGAGTTACTGTGGGTGGAGGGGGGCAGGGAGGAGTTACTGTGGGTGGAGGGGGGGCAGGGAGGAGTTACTGTGGGTGGAGGGGGGGCAGGGAGGAGTTACTGTGGGTGGAGGGGGGCAGGGAGGAGTTACTGTGGGTGGAGGGGGGCAGGGAGGAGTTACTGTGGGTGGACTGTGGGTGGGGGGGCAGGGAGGAGTTACTGTGGGTGGAGGGGGGGGGAGGAGTTACTGTGGGTGGAAGGGGGGCAGGGAGGAGTTACTGTGGGTGGAAGGGGGGCAGGGAGGAGTTACTGTGGGTGGAGGGGGGGCAGGGAGGAGTTACTGTGGGTGGAGGGGGGGCAGGGAGGAGTTACTGTGGGTGGAGGGGGGCAGGGAGGAGTTACTGTGGGTGGGGTGGGGGGCAGGGAGGAGTTACTGTGGGTGGAGGGGGGGCAGGGAGGAGTTACTGTGGGTGGAGGGGGGGCAGGGAGGAGTTACTGTGGGTGGAGGGGGCGCAGGGAGGAGTTACTGTGGGTGGAGGGGGGGCAGGGAGGAGTTACTGTTGGTGGAGGGGGGCAGGGAGGAGTTACTGTGGGTGGAGGGGGGAGGGAGGAGTTACTGTGGGGTGGAGGGGGGGGCAGGGAGGAGTTACTGTGGGTGGAGGGGGGGCAGGGAGGAGTTACTGTGGGTGGAGGGGGGCAGGGAGGAGTTACTGTGGGTGGAGGGGGGGCAGGGAGGAGTTACTGTGGGTGGAGGGGGGGGGGCAGGGAGGAGTTACTGTGGGTGGAGGGGGGGCAGGGAGGAGTTACTGTGGGTGGAGGGGGGCAGGGAGGAGTTACTGTGGGTGGAGGGGGGGCAGGGAGGAGTTACTGTGGGTGGAAGGGGGCAGGGAGGAGTTACTGGGGGGCAGGGAGGAGTTACTGTGGGTGGAGGTGGGGGGGGCAGGGAGGAGTTACTGTGGGTGGAAGGGGGCAGGGAGGAGTTACTGTGGGTGGAGGGGGGCAGGGAGGAGTTACTGTGGGTGGAGGGGGGCAGGGAGGAGTTACTGTGGGTGGAAGGGGGGCAGGGAGGAGTTACTGTGGGTGGAGGGGGGCAGGGAGGAGTTACTGTGGGTGGACTGTGGGGGGGGGGCAGGGAGGAGTTACTGTGGGTGGAGGGGGGGCAGGGAGGAGTTACTGTGGGTGGAGGGGGGCAGGGAGGAGTTACTGTGGGTGGAGGGGGGGGGCAGGGAGGAGTTACTGTGGGTGGAGGGGGGCAGGGAGGAGTTACTGTGGGTGGAGGGGGGCAGGGAGGAGTTACTGTGGGTGGAGGGGGGCAGGGAGGAGTTACTGTGGGTGATGGAGGGGGGCAGGGAGGAGTTACTGTGGGTGGAGGGGGGCATGGAGGAGTTACTGTGGGTGGAGGTGGGCCAGGGAGGAGTTACTGTGGGTGGAGGGGGGCAGGGAGGAGTTACTGTGGGTGGAGGGGGGCAGGGAGGAGTTACTGTGGGTGGAGGTGGGCCAGGGAGGAGTTACTGTGGGTGGAGGGGGACAGGGAGGAGTTACTGTGGGTGGAGGGGGGCAGGGAGGAGTTACGGTGGGTGGAGGGGGGCAGGGAGGAGTTACTGTGGGTGGAGGGGGGCAGGGAGGAGTTACTGTAGGTGGAAGGGGGGCAGGGAGGAGTTACTGTGGGTGGAAGGGGGGCAGGGAGGAGTTACTGTGGGTGGAGGGGGGGCAGGGAGGAGTTACTGTGGGTGGAGGGGGGGCAGGGAGGAGTTACTGTGGGTGGAGGGGGGCAGGGAGGAGTTACTGTGGGTGGAGGGGGGCAGGGAGGAGTTACTGTGGGTGGAGGGGGGGCAGGGAGGAGTTACTGTGGGTGGAGGAGGAGCAGGGAGGAGTTACTGTGGGTGGAGGGGGCGCAGGGAGGAGTTACTGTGGGTGGAGGGGGCGCAGGGAGGAGTTACTGTGGGTGGAGGGGGGGCAGGGAGGAGTTACTGTAGGTGGAAGGGGGTCAGGGAGGAGTTACTGTGGGTGGAGGGGGGCAGGGAGGAGTTACTGTGGGTGGAGGTGGGCCAGGGAGGAGTTACTGTGGGTGGAGGGGGGGCAGGGAGGAGTTACTGTGGGTGGAGGGGGAGCAGGGAGGAGTTACTGTGGGTGGAGGGGGCGCAGGGAGGAGTTACTGTGGGTGGAGGGGGCGCAGGGAGGAGTTACTGTGGGTGGAGGGGGGGCAGGGAGGAGTTACTGTGGGTGGAGGGGGGCAGGGAGGAGTTACTGTGGGTGGAGGGGGGGCAGGGAGGAGTTACTGTGGGTGGAGGGGGGCAGGGAGGAGTTACTGTGGGTGGAAGGGGGCAGGGAGGAGTTACTGTGGGTGGAGGTGGGCCAGGGAGGAGTTACTGTGGGTGGAGGTGGGCCAGGGAGGAGTTACTGTGGGTGGAGGGGGGCAGGGAGGAGTTACTGTGGGTGGAGGGGGGGCAGGGAGGAGTTACTGTAGGTGGAAGGGGGGCAGGGAGGAGTTACTGTAGGTGGAGGTGGGCCAGGGAGGAGTTACTGTGGGTGGAGGTGGGCCAGGGAGGAGTTACTGTAGGTGGAAGGGGGGCAGGGAGGAGTTACTGTGGGTGGAGGGGGGCAGGGAGGAGTTACTGTGGGTGGAGCGGGGCAGGGAGGAGTTACTGTGGGTGGAGCGGGGCAGGGAGGAGTTACTGTGGGTGGAGGGGGGGGGCAGGTTAGGACTTAGTGATAGAGATGGCGAGGGAAAAAGGAACGACATAAAAGGAAAATATTCATTAATCCACGGAACAAGCATAAAATAAAGAATAATGGAAAAATATAAGAAAAATCCTCATATATGGCTTTAGAACGATAAGAGAGACGTGAACAACGGTAACTATCTGTTCATACATTATTTTGGTCCACAGCTTTATCTGCTAGGAAAGGAGAAGAACAATCTAACTAGAGTATAGATAGATTGTTCCTATCTATTTATATAGGTTCAGATCGGTCATGCCTTAAACACATTCTTCTCCAGACTCGACAATTTGAGGACTAACTGGTATTTCATAACTATAAATAGCTGATTATTCTTGTTCAAATTATTCAACCACAGGGTCATAGGGAAACTGACAGAACGAAAGGGGATAGAGACTTGCTACACTACACTCCACTACACTCCACTACACTCCACTACACTACACTCCACTACACTACACTACACTCCACTACACTACACTCCACTACACTCCACTCCACAACACTACACTACACTACACTACACTACACTCCACTACACTACACTCCACTCCACAACACTACACTACACTACACTACACTCCACTACACTCCACTACACTACACTCCACAACACTACACTACACTACACTCCACTACACTCCACTACACTACACTCCACAACACTACACTACACTACACTACACTCCAATACACTCCACAACACTACACTACACTACACTCCACTACACTCCACAACACTACACTACACTCCACTACACTCCACAACACTACACTACACTACACTCCACTACACTACACTCCACTACACTCCACAACACTACACTACACTACACTACACTCCACAACACTACACTACACTACACTCCACTACACTACACTCCACTACACTCCACAACACTACACTACACTACACTACACTCCACTCCACTACACTCCACAACACTACACTACACTCCACTACACTCCACAACACTACACTACACTACACTACACTCCACTACACTCCACTACACTACACTACACTACACTCCACTACACTACACTACACTCCACAACACTACACTCCACTACACTCCACTACACTCCACTACACTACACTCCACAACACTACACTACACTACACTACACTACACTCCACAACACTACACTCCACTACACTCCACAACACTACACTACACTACACTCCACTACACTCCACAACACTACACTACACTACACTCCACTACACTACACTCCACAACACTACACTCCACTACACTCCACTACACTACACTCCACTACACTCCACTACACTACACTCCACAACACTACACTACACTACACTCCACTACACTACACTACACTACACTCCACTACACTCCACAACACTACACTACACTCCACTACACTCCACAACACTACACTCCACAACACTACACTCCACTACACTACACTACACTCCACTACACTCCACTACACTACACTCCACTACACTACACTCCACAACACTACACTCCACTACACTACACTCCACAACACTCCACTACACTACACTCCACAACACTACACTCCACTACACTCCACTACACTCCACAACACTACACTCCACTACACTCCACAACACTACACTCCACTACACTCCACAACACTACACTCCACTACACTCCACTACACTCCACTACACTCCACAACACTACACTCCACTACACTACACTCCACAACACTCCACTACACTCCACAACACTCCACTACACTCCACTACACTCCACAACACTACACTACACTACACTCCACAACACTACACTCCACTACACTACACTCCACAACACTACACTCCACAACACTCCACAACACTACACTCCACTACACTACACTACACTCCACAACACTACACTCCACACCACTACACTCCACTACACTACACTCCACTACACAACACTACACTCCACTACACCACACTCCTCTACACTACACCACACTCCACTACACTACACTACACTCCACTACACTGCACTCCACTACACTCCACTGCACTACACTACACTCCACTACACTCCACTACACTACACTACACTCCACTACACTGCACTCCACTACACTCCACTGCACTACACTACACTCCACTACACTCCACTACACTACACTACACTCCACTACACTCCACTACACTGCACTCCACTGCACTCCACTACACAACACTACACAACACTACACTCCACTCCACTCCACTACACAACACAACACTACACAACACTACACTACACAACACTACACTACACTGCACCACACTACACTCCACTACACTACACAACACTACACTGCACCACACTCCACTACACTGCACCACACTACACTACACTGCACCACACTACACTCCACTACACTGCACCACACTACACTACACTGCACTCCACTACACTGCACCACACTACACTCCACCACACTACACTGCACCACACTACACTGCACCACACTACACTACACTGCACCACACTACACTACACTGCACTCCACTACACTACACTGCACCGCACTACACTACACTGCACCACACTACACTACACTGCACCGCACTACACTGCACCACACTACACTACACTGCACCACACTACACTCCACTACACAACACCACACTACACTCCACTACACTACACTGCACCACACTACACTCCACTACACTACACTGCACCACACTACACTACACTGCACCACACTCCACTACACACCACACTACACTACACTGCACCACACTCCACTACACTCCACTACACTACACTTCACTTCACTACACTACACTGCACCACACTACACTACACTGCACCACACTACACTGCACCACACTACACTACACTACACTGCACCACACTACACTCCACTACACTTCACTTCACTACACTACACTACACTGCACCACACTACACTACACAACACTACACTACACCACACTACACTACACTCCACTACACCTCACTACACTCCACTACACCTCACTACATTCCACTACACTACACGATAACAGTACTTATCCTGTTCCCTTAAGAGTACTACTACTCCAGCTGACACATTTCAGCAGTAACCCAACAACCTATACAAGTCCCGGTGTAAATGTCAGTTAACAAAGGAGGTTATCTTGAGGTGATTTCGGGGCTTAACGTCCCCGCGGCCCGGTCCTCGACCAGGCTTCCTTTTTGTTACACCCCCCCCCCCCCCAGGGAAGCAGCCCGTAGCAGCTGTCTAACTCCCAGGTATACCTATTTACTGCCAGGTAACAGGGGGTATCAGGGTGAAAGAAACATTTTGGCTATTTGTCTCCGCCTCCATCGGGGATGGAACCCGGAACCTCAAGACTATGAATCCGAAGCACTGTCCACTTAGCTGTCAGGCGCCTAACAAGAGTCCTGGTCCTGGTAACAAGAGTCCTGATGTAAGGGGAACAAAGGGGAAGCAAGAGCATCAGCTGATGAACTCCAGATTAAGGAGTAGATTACTTAAGTGAACTTAAGACTCCAGAAAAGAAAATTGAAAGAAGGCAAAGTGGCTCCTTGTAAACTTTGGAGTAAACGAGAGAGTGAGAGAGAAAGAATGAATGAGAGAATGAATGAATGAGACAAGAGAAAGAATGAATGAGAGACAAGAGAAAGAATGAATGAGAGAGAGAGAGAGACCCTCTATGGACACGTGACCAGGCCTATATCCCCACCACGTGAAAGAGGCGAATGGTAGTTACAGCACTTAGAACAACAGTTAAGAAACAACTGAAGATAAGGAATCGAGTTACTCGTCAATGACCCCAGGCTGACCAAAGTGAACAAATTCGTCCGGTGGGAGTTCGTACAAATACCTAACGAACACGTAAGTAACGAAAGGAACTGATATAGTGTATATGGGAGATAAAGGAGGAAAAGGTGAGGATAAAACAAGGGGGGAGGATAACGCGCGGGGGAGCAGGCCAAGGCTGATAAACGTGTGGATAGAGAGAACGTGAGTAAAATAGGAGGATCTTAAGAGATGAGTCACGTGCCTTCGGGCCGACCGGGAATTTAAGAACATAAGAACAAAGGTAACTGCAGAAGGCCTATTGGCCCATACGAGGCAGCTCCTATTCTATAACCACCCAATCCCACTCATATACTTGTCCAACCCGTGCTTGAAACAATCGAGGGACCCCACCTCCACAATGTTACGCGGCAATTGGTTCCACAAATCAACAACCCTGTTACTGAACCAGTATTTACCCAAGTCTTTCCTAAATCTAAACTTATCCAATTTATATCCATTGTTTCGTGTTCTGTCCTGTGTTGATACTTTTAATACCCTATTAATATCCCCCCGGTTATGTCCATTCATCCACTTGTAAACCTCTATCATGTCACCCCTAACTCTTCGCCTTTCCAGTGAATGCAACTTAAGCTTTGTTAATCTTTCTTCATATGAAAGATTTCTAATTTGGGGAATTAACTTAGTCATCCTACGCTGGACACGTTCAAGTGAATTTATATCCATTCTATAATATGGCGACCAAAACTGAACTGCATAATCTAAATGGGGCCTAACTAGAGCAAGATATAGCTTGAGAACCACACCAGGTGTCTTGTTACTAACGCTGCGATTAATAAATCCAAGTGTCCGATTTGCCTTATTACGAACATTTATGCATTGATCCTTTTGTTTTAAATTCTTACTAATCATAACTCCCAGATCCCTTTCGCAATCCGACTTCGCAATCACAACACCATCTAGCTCGTATCTTGTAACTCTATCATCATTACCTAACCTCAGAACTTTACATTTATCAGCATTAAACTGCATCTGCCAATCCTTTGACCATTTCAAAACCCTATCTAGATCAACTTGAAGTGATAGTGAGTCCTCCTCCGAATTAATTTCCCTACCGATTTTCGTATCATCGGCAAATTTGCAAATGTTGCTACTCAAACCTGAATCTAAATCATTTATATATATTATAAACAACAGAGGTCCCAGGACAGAGCCTTGAGGCACTCCACTTACAACATTTAAGAACATAAGAACATAAGAACAAAGGTAACTGCAGAAGGCCTATTGGCCCATACGAGGCAGCTCCTATTCTATAACCACCCAATCCCACTCATATACTTGTCCAACCCGTGCTTGAAACAATCGAGGGACCCCACCTCCACAATGTTACGCGGCAATTGGTTCCACAAATCAACAACCCTGTTACTGAACCAGTATTTACCCAAGTCTTTCCTAAATCTAAACTTATCCAATTTATATCCATTGTTTCGTGTTCTGTCCTGTGTTGATACTTTTAATACCCTATTAATATCCCCCCGGTTATGTCCATTCATCCACTTGTAAACCTCTATCATGTCACCCCTAACTCTTCGCCTTTCCAGTGAATGCAACTTAAGCTTTGTTAATCTTTCTTCATATGAAAGATTTCTAATTTGGGGAATTAACTTAGTCATCCTACGCTGGACACGTTCAAGTGAATTTATATCCATTCTATAATATGGCGACCAAAACTGAACTGCATAATCTAAATGGGGCCTAACTAGAGCAAGATATAGCTTGAGAACCACACCAGGTGTCTTGTTACTAACGCTGCGATTAATAAATCCAAGTGTCCGATTTGCCTTATTACGAACATTTATGCATTGATCCTTTTGTTTTAAATTCTTACTAATCATAACTCCCAGATCCCTTTCGCAATCCGACTTCGCAATCACAACACCATCTAGCTCGTATCTTGTAACTCTATCATCATTACCTAACCTCAGAACTTTACATTTATCAGCATTAAACTGCATCTGCCAATCCTTTGACCATTTCAAAACCCTATCTAGATCAACTTGAAGTGATAGTGAGTCCTCCTCCGAATTAATTTCCCTACCGATTTTCGTATCATCGGCAAATTTGCAAATGTTGCTACTCAAACCTGAATCTAAATCATTTATATATATTATAAACAACAGAGGTCCCAGGACAGAGCCTTGAGGCACTCCACTTACAACATTTTCCCACTCTGACTTGATTCCATTTATACTAACTCTCTGTTTCCTTTGGTATAGCCATGCCCTAATCCAGCTTAATATAGCACCCCCAATACCATGAGACTCTATCTTTTTAATCAGTCTTTCATGTGGCACTGTATCAAAAGCTTTGCTAAAGTCAAGGTATACAACATCGCAATCCTTACCACTATCAACTGCCTCAACAATGCTAGAATAAAAAGATAACAAATTTGTTAAACATGAACGGCCATTTATAAAACCATGTTGCGACTCAATTATTAATTTATGTTTTTCAAGATGAAGACGAATTTTATTTGCTATTATAGATTCGAGTAACTTTCCCACAATAGACGTTAGGCTAATTGGTCGATAGTTAGACGCAAGTGATCTATCTCCTTTCTTAAAAACTGGTATCACATTAGCAACTTTCCAAAACTCTGGCACTCTGCCTGACTCTATTGATTTATTAAATATGGTTGACAGTGGGTCACAAAGCTCCTCTTTGCATTCTTTAAGCACCCTGGCAAACACTTCATCCGGCCCTGGGGATTTGTTTGGTTTGAGTTTTACTATTTGTTTAAGAACATCCTCCCTGGTAACTGCTAAACTCGTCAACCTGTCCTCGTCCCCACCCACATAGACTTGTTCGGCTGAAGGCATATTGTTAAGTTCCTCTTTAGTAAATACAGATACAAAATATTTATTAAAAATACTACTCATCTCTTCATCACTATCTGTTATTTGACCTGTCTCAGTTTTTAATGGACCTATCCTTTCCCTAGTCTTAGTACGATATAACTGAAAAAACCCTTTAGGATTTGTCTTTGCTTGCCCTGCTATGCGAACTTCATAGTTTCTTTTTGCTTTCCTTATCTCTTTTTTAACATTTCTAACCAGTTGTACGAATTCCTGTTCTAAAGTGACCTCCCCATTTTTAATCCTTTTGTACCAAGCTCTCTTTTTACCTATAAGGTTCTTCAAATTCTTTGTTATCCACTTTGGGTCATTAGTATTCGATCTATTCAATTTGTATGGTATACTACGTTCCTGTGCTTTGTTTAGAATATTCTTAAATAAGTTATATATTGAATCCACATCGAAATCCCCATTTAAGTCACCTATCGCTGGGTTCATGTCTCGCTCCAAGACCGGCCCACACCCCATACCCAAGACTTTCCAATCAATTTGACCCAAAAAATTTCTTAGGCTATTAAAATCAGCTTTTCGAAAATCTGGCACTTTAACAGAATTTTCTCCTACTGGTCTATTCCATTCTATGCTAAATCTGATTTCTTTGTGATCACTGCTCCCTAGCTCACTCCCTATTTCGATGTCATTAATTTGCGTTTCCCTGTTAGTTAACACTAAATCTAAAATATTATTTTCCCGTGTTGGTTCCTTAATGTGTTGCGTAAGAAAGCAATCGTCAATTAATTCTAGAAAATCTTCTGCTTCACTATTCCCTGTTTTGTTCAACCAGTTTATTCCGCTAAAATTAAAGTCACCCATGACATAAATACTGTTAGATCTAGATGCTCTAGATATTTCATCCCATAGATGCTTTGCTTCCATTCTGTCTAAATTTGGTGGCCTATATATTACTCCTATTATAATATTATTAGCTTTTTCGTTTAATTCAATCCAAATAGTTTCTGTGTGTGGCTCTGTTTTGATTCCCTCTTTGAGACTACATTTCAAATTGTCCCTAACATATATGGCTACTCCACCTCCTCGTCTAATATATCTATCTGTGTGAAATAGTTTAAATCCATATATTTGATATTCAGCTAATAGTTCTCTATTTTCTACATTCATCCACGTTTCGGTAAGTGCAATAATATCTATTTTTTCTGTGCAGACAAGAGCATTTAATTCGTTAATTTTATTTCTTAGACTTCTACTGTTAGTGTAATATACCCTAAGTGAATTGTTATTTTGCGGACCTTCTCTTTCCCTGATCGTTTTGCCAATTCCTTTCTCCCACAAACACATACTTTTATTACCTCCTTCCTCCAAATCAATTCCCATACCTCTATCTACTAACAGTTTAAACCCAAACAAACACCTCTAACCACTTCTTCTAACGAGTTCGCAACAGCAACAACCCCAGCTCTCGATAGATGCACCCCATCACGAGCATACATTTCATTTCTTCCATAGAAGTGTTCCCAGTTGTCTATGAAAGATATTGCATTTGATTTGCAATATCTTTCCAGCCGGCAATTGACACCAAGTGCCCTCGATATCCATTTCCTCAGAACTCCCTGCCCTAAACGATATCCATTCATTTTTCCAAACCCTATCTAGATCAACTTGAAGTGATAGTGAGTCCTCCTCCACTTATTTCCCTAACGATTTTCCCACATCTGCAAATTTGCAAATTCCATTTATACTAACTCTCTGTTTCCTTTGGTATAGCCATGCCCTAATCCAGCTTATACTATAGCACCCCCAATACCCCCATGAGACTCTATTTTTTTAATCAGTCTTTCATGTGGCACTGTATCAAAAGCTTTGCTAAAGTCAAGGTATACAACATCGCAATCCTTACCACTATCAACTGCCTCAACAATGCTAGAATAAAAAGATAACAAATTTGTTAAACATGAACGGCCATTTATAAAACCATGTTGCGACTCAATTATTAATTTATGTTTTTCAAGATGAAGACGAATTTTATTTGCTATTATAGATTCGAGTAACTTTCCCACAATAGACGTTAGGCTAATTGGTCGATAGTTAGACGCAAGTGATCTATCTCCTTTCTTAAAAACTGGTATCACATTAGCAACTTTCCAAAACTCTGGCACTCTGCCTGACTCTATTGATTTATTAAATATGGTTGACAGTGGGTCACAAAGCTCCTCTTTGCATTCTTTAAGCACCCTAGCAAACACTTCATCCGGCCCTGGGGATTTGTTTGGTTTGAGTTTTACTATTTGTTTAAGAACATCCTCCCTGGTAACTGCTAAACTCGTCAACCTGTCCTCGTCCCCACCCACATAGACTTGTTCGGCTGAAGGCATATTGTTAAGTTCCTCTTTAGTAAATACAGATACAAAATATTTATTAAAAATACTACTCATCTCTTCATCACTATCTGTTATTTGACCTGTCTCAGTTTTTAATGGACCTATCCTTTCCCTAGTCTTAGTACGATATAACTGAAAAAAACCTTTAGGATTTGTCTTTGCTTGCCCTGCTATGCGAACTTCATAGTTTCTTTTTGCTTTCCTTATCTCTTTTTTAACATTTCTAACCAGTTGTACGAATTCCTGTTCTAAAGTGACCTCCCCATTTTTAATCCTTTTGTACCAAGCTCTCTTTTTACCTATAAGGTTCTTCAAATTCTTTGTTATCCACTTTGGGTCATTAGTATACGATCTATTCAATTTGTATGGTATACTACGTTCCTGTGCTTTGTTTAGAATATTCTTAAATAAGTTATATATTGAATCCACATCGAAATCCCCATTTAAGTCACCTATCGCTGGGTTCATGTCTCGCTCCAAGACCGGCCCACACCCCATACCCAAGCCTTTCCAATCAATTTGACCCAAAAAATTTCTTAGGCTATTAAAATCAGCTTTTCGAAAATCTGGCACTTTAACAGAATTTTCTCCTACTGGTCTATTCCATTCTATGCTAAATCTGATTTCTTTGTGATCACTGCTCCCTAGCTCACTCCCTATTTCGATGTCATTAATTTGCGTTTCCCTGTTAGTTAACACTAAATCTAAAATATTATTTTCCCGTGTTGGTTCCTTAATGTGTTGCGTAAGAAAGCAATCGTCAATTAATTCTAGAAAATCTTCTGCTTCACTATTCCCTGTTTTGTTCAACCAGTTTATTCCGCTAAAATTAAAGTCACCCATGACATAAATACTGTTAGATCTAGATGCTCTAGATATTTCATCCCATAGATGCTTTGCTTCCATTCTGTCTAAATTTGGTGGCCTATATATTACTCCTATTATAATATTATTAGCTTTTTCGTTTAATTCAATCCAAATAGTTTCTGTGTGTGGCTCTGTTTTGATTCCCTCTTTGAGACTACATTTCAAATTGTCCCTAACATATATGGCTACTCCACCTCCTCGTCTAATATATCTATCTGTGTGAAATAGTTTAAATCCATATATTTGATATTCAGCTAATAGTTCTCTATTTTCTACATTCATCCACGTTTCGGTAAGTGCAATAATATCTATTTTTTCTGTGCAGACAAGAGCATTTAATTCGTTAATTTTATTTCTTAGACTTCTACTGTTAGTGTAATATACCCTAAGTGAATTGTTATTTTGCGGACCTTCTCTTTCCCTGATCGTTTTGCCAATTCCTTTCTCCCACAAACACATACTTTTATTACCTCCTTCCTCCAAATCAATTCCCATACCTCTATCTACTAACAGTTTAAACCCAAACAAACACCTCTAACCACTTCTTCTAGCGAGTTCGCAACAGCAACAACCCCAGCTCTCGATAGATGCACCCCATCACGAGCATACATTTCATTTCTTCCATAGAAGTGTTCCCAGTTGTCTATGAAAGATATTGCATTTGATTTGCAATATCTTTCCAGCCGGCAATTGACACCAAGTGCCCTCGATATCCATTCATTTCCCACTCCCTTTCTTGGAAGAATGCCACATATGATCGGGATTCCTCCCTTGCTCCTAACTAACTCTATGGCTGTTTTATACCTCTGAATCAGTTCCTCACTCCTGACTCGACCAACATCATTTCCTCCCACGCTAATGCAAATAATGGGATTGTTCCCATTACCAGCCATAATATCATTCATGTTGTTTATAATATCACCAATGCCAGCTCCGGGATAGCAAACCCTTAACCTGTTCCCCCTATCTCTAGCACAAAACGTTCTATCCAAATACCTTATCTGGGAATCTCCCACAACTAATGTTTGCTTAGGTACTTCCTTTACTTTCTGAGGGGCCTGCGCTTCCTTTCTCTTCGTTGCTTTCCCTTTTGCGCGATCCACAGTCTCTCCACAGCACTCGTCCTCCAAAACGTCAAATGAATTTGAAGTTGCTATGGCGTTTGAAGGCGGCTTTATCAAAGTCTTCTTAAGGCCCCTGTCTTTCGCAACTCTCCAAGACGAGGTCCCTTTACTGCTGGTCTCCTCCTTCGTTACTTCTCGTTGTTTTTTAAGCTGACGCACCTCCTCCCGCAGAGAGTCCAACTCTGTCCTCAGGGCTCCCACTAGAGTCACCAGGTCCTTCACTACAACTTCCATATTGCTATGATAATATAACAACACTCAGGAGCTCCGGTTAACACAACCTCTCACTGTGACTTCACCTGACTTCACCTCCACCTGGGGTGGAGGGAATGGGATTGGGGGGTGGAGGGAATGAGATTGGGGGGTGGAGGGAATATGGGATTGGGGGTTGGAGGGAATATGGGATTGGGGGGTGGAGGGAATGAGATTGGGGGGTGGAGGGAATGGGATTGGGGGGTGGAGGGAATGGGATTGGGGGGTGGAGGGAATGGGATTGGGGGGTGGAGGGAATGAGATTGGGGGTTGGAGGGAATATGGGATTGGGGGTGGAGGGAATGAGATTGGGGGTGGAGGGAATGAGATTGGGGGTGGAGGGAATGGGATTGGGGGTGGAGGGAATGGGATTGGGGGTGGAGGGAATGGGATTGGGGGGTGGAGGGAATGGGATTGGGGGTGGAGGGAATGGGATTGGGGGTGGAGGGAATGGGATTGGGGGGTGGAGGGTATGGGATTGGGGGGTGGAGGGAATGAAATTGGGGATGAAGGGTATGAGATTGGGATGGAGGGAATGAGAGAAGTGTGGGGGAGTGAGGGAAAGAATAGAATGAGGGATTGGGGGGGAGGGTGGAATGAGAGAAGGAGAGAGGAAATCTGGGAGTGTAAGATGAAGTGAGTTGATTAGTAAGTTGAGTGTGCAATCCACTTGGATTTATTAGTGTATCTTAAATTCTGTTGCGATCTCCTACGACCTTGTTGGTGAATAATTTGAACAAGAATAAACGTCCAAGGTTTAAAGTTCTGTAGTAGCAGTTTGTCCTACAATTGTAGAGTTACGGGAACGATGGTGGTGGTAGCAGTGTGAACTTAAACAAGTAGTTCAAAAACAAACTTGACTGTCAACCCAATTTCTTTAACGACCACCCGAGCGAAACGCCTCGCAACTGGTTAAGTTCTTTGTTAAAGAGTGATTAGCACCCACTTCTTATAATGCAAATATGAACCCAAAGCACGATAGCGTCAAGGATATCTCAGATGACAGACTTTTGCACAAAACAATATATAATATATATTTGTAACTATTATATATTTGTTATGATATAGGGTAACTTACTACCCTATATCATTCTTATAATTCCCGTAGTCGGGGGAGTGTGTGTCTACTTCAGCTCGTCGAGGTCCCATTAGGCCAAGTTCCGACCATCCTTTGGATGCAACCCGCAACAGTTGCTTAAAACTCCAAAAGGTGAACAGCGGCATGAGGTGAAAGGAGACGTGCCAAACCGCTTCAGTCCCACCCGGGGATTGATTCCAGGTTGCCCTCGGATGTTAGGCCAGTGTGCTACAGAAGACAGGAATGTGCTGTACTCACCCTCTTGCGACGGCAGCATATGGTGATGACGGGGCTGGGACAGGTGGGGAACCAGCATGACTGTGTACAACTCCACAAGGGCCGTGACGAGGATTCGAACCTTCGTCCGGGAGCATCCCAGACGCTGCCTTAATCGACTGAGCTGCGACATGGTTTGGTTCATTTGATGCATCACGCTATTGTGTTTTCTGTGTGTGATGGCTGTGTAGTTCACTATGTACGTCACTATGTACTTTACTGTGTACTTCACTGTGTACTTCACTACCGGCACGCAACATACCTAACACAGCTGACAGTTCGAGCCTTAGCGCCTCCGCCTCTCGGGTTGTCAAACTCTTGAGTGCAACTGATTTCCCTAACCAGAAGAGTACGAACCCAAACAACCCACCTAACCTATCGAGGTCGATGCTCGGAAAAAAAATAACATTCGGTATTACACTCGTTTAATGTTGACTAAAACCCAACAATGTTTACGGTTTGAAAGATGCCGTTCAAGATGGCGATGGATTGGGTGAGAGGCCAAGTCGCTGGTAGCCTCCTGGTCCAGGCTCCTGAAGGCTGGCTATCTTGAGATGGCTATCTTCGTCTTTAGGTTATCTTGAGATGATTTCGGGGCTTAGCGTCCCCGCGGCCCGGTCCTCGACCAGGCCTCCATTTTCTTACACATCCGCAGGAAGCAGCCCGTAGCAGCTGTCTAACTCTCAGGTATCTAGTTACTGCTAGGTGAACAGGGACATCAGGGTGATAGAAACTCTACCCATTTGTTTCCGCCTTCGCCTGGGGATCGAACCCGGAACCTTAGGACTACGAAACCCGAGCGCTGTCCACCCAGCCGTCAGACCCCCCTATCTCTAGGGCTGTTTCAAGTGTTTGGGTTCCCTGCTTCTTTATATACACTTTATATACACTTTTTGCTTTGGTTTGATAACCAGTTGTGTTGTATATCTATACACATCTAATTGATAATTGTATATCTAATCTTACATTGTATGTATGTACCTTACCTGAATAAAAATTTATTTATTTATTTATTTATTTATATATTGCGTATTGCAATTTGTATTCAATTGGGTTTGAGAATAGAGCGGAGGGTAAGAGGTGGTTGGTGTGACGCCGCGGTAATGAGACGAGCCAACAACCAACCGTAACTAGCGCTTGATGGGAAAATAATTCAAATGAAGGGGATTACACCCAGCACACTGATGGGGGGGGAAGGGGGTCTGTGGTGGGTGGGGGGCGGCGGCGGCGGGTGTCGGCACCTCATTGACTGGTGAAATTTGGGTGAGGGGAAGAGAAGAGAAGGGGAGGGGAGAGAAGGGGAGGGGAGAAAAGGGGGATGGGAAGAGAAGGGGAGGGGAGAGAAGGGGGATGGGAAGAGAAGGGGAGGGGAGAGAAGGGGGATGGGAAGAGAAGGGGAGGGGAGAGAAGGGGAGGGGAGAGAAGGGGAGGGGAGAGAAGGGGGATGGGAAGAGAAGGGGAGGGGAGAGAAGGGGGATGGGAAGAGAAGGGGAGGGGAGAGAAGGGGAGGGGAGAGAAGGGGGATGGGAAGAGAAGGGGAGGGGAGAGAAGGGGGATGGGAAGAGAAGGGGAGGGGAGAGAAGGGGAGGGGAGAGAAGGGGGATGGGAAGAGAAGGGGAGGGGGAGAGAAGGGGGATGGGGAGAGAAGGGGGATGAGAAGGGGGGGAAGAGAAGGGTAGGGGAGAGAAGGGGGATGGGAAGAGGGAGGGGAGGAGGGAGAGAAGGGGAGGGGAGAGAAGGGGAGGGGAGAGAAGGGGGATGGGAAGAGAAGGGGGATGGGAAGAGAAGGGGAGGGGAGAGAAGGGGGATGGGAAGAGAAGGGGAGGGGAGAGAAGGGGAGGGGAGAAAAGGGGGATGGGAAGAGAAGGGGAGGGGAGAGAAGGGGAGGGGAGAAAAGGGGAGGGGAGAAAAGGGGGATGGGAAGAGAAGGGGAGGGGAGAGAAGGGGAGGGGAGAAAAGGGGGATGGGAAGAAAAGGGGAGGGGAGAGAAGGGGAGGGGAGAGAAGGGGGATGGGAAGAGAAGATAGCCTCCTAACGCACATTAAAATATGATTGATAAAAAAAATCTCACATTGATTTCTTATTTAACCCTTTCCACTACCGCCCACAAAACAGGTATGGGGTGCATAATAAATGAACTAAACTAACTATTTGCGTTTGTAAATCACTATTTATTAAATATAGATACTGCCCTAAAAGGTTCTACCGCTTTGCACCCCGTAAGATAACGTAAGCTTAGGTGAATGTTAATGTTATCGTTTGATAAACTGTTCACTGGAGACAGTTTTTTGAGATACAAGAGTTGTTACATTCTTGTACAGCCGCTAGTACGCGTAGCGTTTCGGGCAGGTCCCTGGAATACGATCCCCGCCGCGAAGAATCGTTGTTACAACCAAGTACACATTTTACTGTTGAGTTAAACAGAAGCTACAGTTAAGGATTTGCGATCAGTAAATCCTCCCCGGCCAGGCTACGAACCCATGACAAGGCGCTCGCGGAACGCCAGGCGAGTGTCTTACCACTGCACCACGGAGACTGGAGTTAAGTCCGAAGCTGTGTCTTGAGGAGAGAGGGAGGTGTTGTACACGCTGTTATGGCGGGATATTCACTCACAGGATCTGTGACTCTGTCCAATAAAGTCGCTCTTTGGGGTAAATTGTTTAATTGTTAAATGAGCCTATTTGTGGAGGAAGCGTGTGTGGTAGGATATGTGTTTGTTGAAGAGCATATTTGGTAGGAAATGTATGTGTTGAAGAGCATATTTGGTAGGAAATGTATGTGTTGAAGAGCATATTTGGTAGGAAATGTATGTGTTGAAGAGCATATTTAGTAGGAAATGTGTTTGTTGAAGAGCATATTTGGTAGGAAATGTATGTGTTGAAGAGCATATTTGGTAGGAAATGTATGTGTTGAAGAGCATATTTAGTAGGAAATGTGTTTGTTGAAGAGCATATTTGGTAGGAAATGTGTGTGTTGAAGAGCATATTTGGTAGGAAATGTATGTGTTGAAGAGCATATTTAGTAGGAAATGTATGTGTTGAAGAGCATATTTGGTAGGAAATGTATGTGTTGAAGAGCATATTTAGTAGGAAATGTATGTGTTGAAGAGCATATTTGGTAGGAAATGTATGTGTTGAAGAGCATATTTGGTAGGAAATGTGTTTGTTGAAGAGCATATTTAGTAGGAAATGTGTTTGTTGAAGAGCATATTTGATGGGAAATGTGTGTGTTGAAGAGCATATTTGATGGGAAATGTGTGTGTTGAAGAGCATATTTGGTAGGAAATGTATGTGTTGAAGAGCATATTTGGTAGGAAATGTATGTGTTGAAGAGCATATTTAGTAGGAAATGTATGTGTTGAGGAGCATATTTGATGGGAAATGTGTGTGTTGAAGAGCATATTTGGTAGGAAATGTATGTGTTGAAGAGCATATTTGATGGGAAATGTGTGTTGAAGAGCATATTTGATGGGAAATGTATGTGTTGAAGAGCATATTTGATGGCGGGGATG
>NC_059602.1:164482-191982 GCF_020424385.1 Procambarus clarkii
TAATGTTGTCACTTGGCAGATTTTCAACTTTCAAATTGGGAATTATTTATGTAATATTTCTAATTCATAATAAATTCATTACTAATCTTGGTTATAAATTCTTTAATAGCCTTCATTACCCAGACATTCCCCCCCCCTCTCATGCTTCATCCCCCCACACTTTATACCTCCCAGAATTCATCACCCATTTTTGCCTCTTAACTCCCTGATTCATCCATTTCATCCAATGCCCGGACCCCCGTGCCTATATGGTTATGTAACCTTTCCCCTCTTTCCCTACACCTTCCCTCCTTTCCCCCCTACATCTTCCCTCCTTCCCCTACACCTTCTCTCCTTTCCCCCCTACATCTTCCCTCCTTTCCCCCCTACATCTTCCCTCCTTCCCCCTACACCTTCCCTCCTTCCCCCTTACATCTTCCCTCCTTCCCCCTACACCTTCCCTCCTTCCCCCTACACCTTCCCTCCTTCCCCCCCTACATCTTCCCTCCTTCCCCCTACATCTTCCCTCCTTCCCCCCTACATCTTCCCTCCTTTCCCCCTACATCTTCCCTCCCTCCTACCTTCCTCACTTGCCCCATACCTTCTCTCCCTCACACATCAACACTCCCCTCTCCTCCATGCCCCTGAAAAAGCCTCCCTGAGCTCTTCCTCTCCCGTGTTACGGGATGACACCAACGCCATTAACCCAGCCAGACATATTTCAAGTATTTTGACCAATTTGTAAGAGACTTGGAAGATTTTGAAGGGAGATTTGCAGGTGTGTGTTGAAGGTTATGGAGGGGACGCAAGCGTTTATAACTAGTAAAGTCTCATGAGGTTTTACTAGTTATAAACGTCGTCTCAATAAGTTATAATAATAAGTTTACTAGTTATATCTCAATAAGGTTACTAGTTTTAAAATGTCGTATCAAACAACATTTTTGCTGGCCTCTCGCCCGCTGCCCGAGGCGCCAGTAAGTCCTATCGCCCGCTGCCCGAGGCGCCAGTAAGTCCTATCGCCCGCTGCCCGAGGCGCCAGTAAGTCCTATCGCCCGCTGCCCGAGGCGCCAGTAAGTCCTATCGCCGCTGTCTGAGGTGCCAGTAAGTCCTATCGCCCGCTGCCCGAGGCGCCAGTAAGTCCTATCGCCCGCTGCCCGAGGCGCCAGTAAGTCCTATCGCCCGCTGCCCGAGGCGCCAGTAAGTCCTATCGCCCGCTGCCCGAGGTGCCAGTAAGTCCTATCGCCCGCTGCCCGAGGTGCCAGTAAGTCCTATCGCCCGCTGCCCGAGGCGCCAGTAAGTCCTATCGCCCGCTGCCCGAGGCGCCAGTAAGTCCTATCGCCCGCTGCCCGAGGCGCCAGTAAGTCCTATCGCCCGCTGCCTGAGGTGCCAGTAAGTCCTATCGCCCGCTGCCCGAGGCGCCAGTAAGTCCTATCGCCCGCTGCCCGAGGCGCCAGTAAGTCCTATCGCCCGCTGCCCGAGGCGCCAGTAAGTCCTATCGCCCGCTGCCTGAGGCGCCAGTAAGTCCTATCGACCGCTGCCTGAGGCGCCAGTAAGTCCTATCACCCGCTGCCTGAGGCGCCAATAAGTCCTATCGCCCGCTGCCTGAGGCGCCAATAAGTCTTATCACCCGCTGCCTGAGGCGCCAATAAGTCCTATCGCCCGCTGCCTGAGGCGCCAATAAGTCCTATCGCCCGCTGCCTGAGGCGCCAATAAGTCCTATCGCCCGCTGCCTGAGACGCCAATAAGTCCTATCGCCCGCTGCCTGAGGCGCCAATAAGTCCTATCACCCGCTGCCTGAGGCGCCAGTAAGTCCTATCGCCCGCTGCCTGAGGCGCCAATAAGTCCTATCGCCCGCTGCCTGAGGCGCCAATAAGTCCTATCGCCCGCTGCCTGAGGCGCCAGTAAGTCCTATCGCCCGCTGCCTGAGGCGCCAATAAGTCCTATCACCCGCTGCCTGAGGCGCCAGTAAGTCCTATCGCCCGCTGCCTGAGGCGCCAATAAGTCCTATCGCCCGCTGCCTGAGGCGCCAATAAGTCCTATCGCCCGCTGCCCGAAGTATACAGGAAATACTCAATTACTTACGTCGCGGCATTTGGTTCCTTAAATGTAATATTGACTTCAATCTGATGTCTAATTTAAGGATTTCTTTTGTTTTTTTGTCACACAGTTTTCAACTTGGCGGCCGGGAGGAGGAGAGGGACGGATGGCCAAATTGTCTTTCTCGTTTTCTTAATTGAATCGAAGCGCGGTGTTTACGACGCGCGAACCAGTGGCGGGAAAGTGGTATGACGCAGCGGTAGTAAGGGTGCTTCTCCTTGTGTAGTGGGCTGTATAATAAGCACTGTCGACAGTAGGCTGTTAAGGACATTGTTGTGTGCCTCTTCATTCCTCCCCTTCATTCCTACCTTCTTGGTCTTCCCAGGTTTTCCTCTCGCCAGGTATTGATTGATCACACCTAATATTACCTTCACCTCTCGGGCATGCCAGTTGTGTTGTTGTTGTGGTGTTGCTGCCTGTGTTGGGGTGGTGTTGCTGCCTGTGTTGTTGGGGTGGTGTTGCTGCCTGTGTTGTTGCTGCCTGTGTTGTTGTTGTGGTGTTGTTGTGGTGTTGCTGCCTGTGTTGTTGTTGTGGTGTTGCTGCCTGTGTTGTTGTTGTGGTGTTGCTGCCTGTGTTGTTGTTGTGGTGTTGCTGCCTGTGTTGTTGCTGCCTGTGTTGTTGTGGTGTTGCTGCCTGTGTTGTTGTTGTGGTGTTGCTGCCTGTGTTGTTGTTGTGGTGTTGCTGCCTGTGTTGTTGTGGTGTTGCTGCCTGTGTTGTTGTTGTGGTGTTGCTGCCTGTGTTGTTGTGGTGGTGTTGCTGCCTGTGTTGTTGTTGTTGTGGTGTTGCTGCCTGTGTTGTTGTTGTTGTGGTGTTGCTGCCTGTGTTGTTGTTGTGGTGTTGCTGCCTGTGTTGTTGTTGTTGTGGTGTTGTTGCTGTGTTGTTGTTGTGGTGTTGCTGCCTGTGTTGTTGTGGTGGTGTTGCTGCCTGTGTTGTTGTGGTGGTGTTGCTGCCTGTGTTGTTGTGGTGGTGTTGCTGCCTGTGTTGTTGTTGTGGTGTTGCTGCCTGTGTTGTTGTTGTGGTGTTGCTGCCTGTGTTGTTGTTGTGGTGTTGCTGCCTGTGTTGTTGTTGTGGTGTTGCTGCCTGTGTTGTTGTTGTGGTGTTGCAGCCTGTGTTGTTGTGGTGTTGTTGCTGCCTGTGTTGTTGCTGCCTGTGTTGTTGCTGTGTTGCTGCCGGTGTTGTTGTTGTGGTGTTGCTGCCTGTGTTGTTGTTGTGGTGTTGCTGCCTGTGTTGTTGTGGTGTTGTTGCTGCCTGTGTTGTTGTTGTGTTGCTGCCTGTGTTGTTGTTGTGGTGTTGCTGCCTGTGTTGTTGGGGTGGTGTTGCTGTCTGTGTTGTTGCTGTGTTGCTGCCTGTGTTGTTGTTGTGGTGTTGCTGCCTGTGTTGTTGCTGTGTTGCTGCCTGTGTTGTTGTGGTGTTGTTGCTGCCTGTGTTGTTGTTGTTGTGGTGTTGCTGCCTGTGTTGTTGTTGTGGTGTTGCTGCCTGTGTTGTTGTTGTGGTGTTGTTGTTGTGGTGTTGCTGCCTGTGTTGTTGTTGTGGTGTTGCTGCCTGTGTTGTTGTGGTGGTGTTGCTGCCTGTGTTGTTGTGGTGGTGTTGCTGCCTGTGTTGTTGTTGTGGTGTTGCTGCCTGTGTTGTTGTTGTGGTGTTGCTGCCTGTGTTGTTGTTGTGGTGTTGCTGCCTGTGTTGTTGTTGTGGTGTTGCTGCCTGTGTTGTTGTTGTGGTGTTGCTGCCTGTGTTGTTGTTGTGGTGTTGCTGCCTGTGTTGTTGTTGTTGTGGTGTTGCTGCCTGTGTTGTTGTTGTGGTGGTGTTGCTGCCTGTGTTGTTGTTGTGGTGGTGTTGCTGCCTGTGTTGTTGTTGTGGTGGTGTTGCTGCCTGTGTTGTTGTTGTGGTGGTGTTGCTGCCTGTGTTGTTGTTGTGGTGGTGTTGCTGCCTGTGTTGTTGTTGTGGTGGTGTTGCTGCCTGAGTTGTTGTGGTGGTGTTGCTGCCTGTGTTGTTGTGGTGGTGTTGCTGCCTGTGTTGTTGGGGTGGTGTTGCTGCCTGTGTTGTTGTTGTGGTGTTGCTGCCTGTGTTGTTGTGGTGTTGTTGTGGTGTTGCTGCCTGTGTTGTTGTGGTGTTGCTGCCTGTGTTGTTGTGGTGTTGCTGCCTGTGCTGGCTGTGCTGCTGCTGTGGCCCGGTGCTGCTGCCTGTGTTGTTGTTGTGGTGTTGCTGCCTGTGTTGTTGTTGTGGTGTTGCTGCCTGTGTTGTTGTGGTGTTGCTGCCTGTGTTGTTGTGGTGCTGCTGCCTGTGTTGTTGTGGTGTTGCTGCTTGTGTTGTTGTTGTGGTGTTACTGCCTGTGTTGTGGTGGTGTTGCTGCCTGTACTGGCTGTGCTGCTGCTGTGGCTCGGTGTTGCTGCCTGTGTTGTTGTGGTGCTGCTGCCTGTGTTGTGGTGGTGTTGCTGCCTGTACTGGCTGTGCTGCTGCTGTGGCCCGGTGTTGCTGCCTGTGTTGTTGTGGTGCTGCTGCCTGTGTTGTTGTGGTGTTGCTGCTTGTGTTGTTGTTGTGGTGTTACTGCCTGTGTTGTGGTGGTGTTGCTGCCTGTGCTGGCTGTGCTGCTGCTGTGGCTCGGTGCTGCTGCCTGTTCTGTTGACTATGCAACACTTAGAAGGGATACGTGGACAACGAACATGGTCATGGGTGAGGGAATGATGCCGTAACCACGTGAACCATAGGAGACGGAACTCTGACCCTGCACGAAGCTATTTCGGTGTACCGACTAGTCTAAGTTTATGGGTTTATTTCTCAAAAGTTAAGGAAGGTTCCATCACATAACCCGCCTCTGGAGTTTAAACAAACTGTGATGGTTTGTATTTGTTCGTTATGCGAGTGTTAAATTGTTGATTTGTTTTGTTTATTGCTAAGTAAATGGCATTTCCACGATCGTCAGACTGTGTAGCGAATTGGGTTTGAGTGGCGATATTTCTAGCTTTATTTTATATTATAAAGCTAGAAATATTTTATTTCTCGCGACCTCACGCTTTGTGCTCTGCTTTGCTAATACGAGGTTTTTATGGTGTTTTAATTTTTAGTTTGTTTTAGTGATTATGTATTCCTCTCTCTCAAGTGTAGACCGGGTCTGGGAAGACCCATTGGTCTGGGAAGACCCATTGGTCTGGGAAGACCCATTGGTCTGGGAAGACCCATTGCTCAGGATAGATCCATTGCTCAGGGAAGACCCATTGCTCTGGGAAGACCCATTGCTCAGGGAAGACCCATTGCTCAGGATAGATCCATTGCTCAGGGAAGACCCATTGCTCAGGGAAGACCCATTGCTCAGGGAAGACCCATTGCTCAGGCAAGACCCATTGCTCAGGATAGATCCATTGCTCAGGGAAGACCCATTGCTCAGGGAAGACCCATTGCTCAGGGAAGACCCATTGCTCAGGGAAGACCCATTGCTCAGGGTTTTTCGAGGGGTCATTCAGGATGCGGGAGTCTGGAGAAGTCTTGGCTATGGATGCGTCATCACATTGGCTGGAGGGCGATTCTTCTGGCTCTGTTAGAGGCGGGGGGGGGGGGGGAAGGGAGGAAAGGTTATGTATCTGATAGTCACTTGGGTTGATGACCTCCAGGAGACGGGGGTCGTCTTTTCGATCTAGAATGTAAAGGTATTAAATAGTGTCAAGCTCCTGAGAGGTAGCAAAGTCTGTCGTTCATCATTCTGAGAGACCTTGTGAAGCTGGTCTGGTCCTACTCTGTCTTGTTGTTTAAGACTCGCTACCTGGAACAACACGTTCCAAGTAGCACGGGCTATGGTGAGCCCGTAGTGCCTCTACCTTACTCTGTCGTTGAAGAGGATGTTCGCAGAGAAGCGCATTGCCTTGGTTTGGACTCTGATCTTCAGTTTGTTAGTACTTGGGGTGTGATTTAGCGGGCATATGGGTATTCTAGTACTTGTCTAATGATCATTTTGTAGAGGTGGAGCTGCTTGACATGGGTTGGTAGTCTTGCCAGGGAGGGAACTATCAGGAGAATCTATTCATCACGTGTTAATTTTCGTGCTTTACACACACACACACACACACGCACGCGCGCGCGGGCACACACACACATTAATGCACAATATAGTTGTGCATTAATTGGCTGTTGATTGACGGTGTTGACTATCAACAGCCAATTAATGCACAACTATATTCTACCCACTTCAAGACTCCCCTCCAATATAGAAGCATCAAGAAATATGGGCCAATAGGCCCTCTGCAATTACTTCCATTCTTACCTTCAATACCCATTGTTTCGTGTTCTGGCTTGTGTTGAAAGTTTGTTTTCACTTCATCCAAAACTGTTGTAACATATCATAACGTATAAAAAATCGAACATGTTTAAGCTCTATTCAGTTATAAGTTGTGTGTGTGTGTGTGTAAACTAAAGTCTTTGAAAATGTAATAAGTTTTACGAAACGCGCTCAAGTGTCGCGTCAGACTAGAAATAAAAATGAATTTTGGAGAATTGATTTTTCATTTACCATCAACAGTGAAAAGAAACATAACAAAGATCGAGAAAATTCGTGTTAGAATTATTAATCTTTTTCGGTCATATTAATAATATGTGTCTACAGGAAAGACTTCTACCAAAATATACTAATATATATATATATATATATATATATATATATATATATATATATATATATATATATATATATATATATATATATATATATATATATATATATATATATATGTCGTACCTAGTAGCCAGAACGCACTTCTCGGCCTACTATGCAAGGCCCGACTTGCCTAATAAGCCAGGTTTTCATGAATTAATGTTTTTTCGACTACCTAACCTAACATTTTCGGCTACCTAACCTAACCTATAAAGATAGGTAAGGTTAGGTTAGGTAGGGTTGGTTAGGTTCGGTCATATATCTATATTAATTTTAACTCCAATAAAAAAAAATTGACCTTATACATAATGAAATGGGTAGCTTTATCATAATTTATCATTTATTTTCATAAGAAAAAAATAGAGAAAATATATTAATTCATGAAATCTTGGCTTATTAGGCAAATCGGGCCTTGCATAGTAGGCCGAGAAGTTCATTCTGGCTACTAGGTACGACATAATATATATATATATATATATATATATATATATATATATATATATATATATATATATATATATATATATATATATATATATATAGCTTTTCTGACTATAATCCACTTATCGTTAAAAAAAAAACTAAATTTGTTGCTGCAGTTCATATCCTGTCGAATTAACGATTGGGATGGGGGAGATGACGTCACTTCCGGCCTGCAGGAGTAGACAGGGGCTCTTTGAAGTCCCCTTCCACCCTCCTTTCCCTATCCATCCCCTACCTACCACCGAGCCCCCCCCCCCCCCTACATATCCCCTACCCCTAGTAACCACGCCCATCGCCCTCCCAGCAAGTCAATTTCCATGGAAATACTTTGATATTGAAACTGAGTTAAAGAACTTGCAAAGAGTGTCTATTACGGGTGATCAAACACAGGGTAGGGAGCAGCCCAGCGGGGAAGGTGGTGGTGGTTGGTTGTGGTGGTGAGTAGTGGTACTTGCCTATCACAACCTAACTATCAGTGTCTACGGGGGGAGTGAAATCTAGCTCTGAGGGCCCCGCATACTAATCTTATTGCGCCTGTTGAAATTCTTTGTCGAATCTCTCTAAATTTGTGGAAGCCGGCTCTTAGTTATTTCTTTCGGGGCATTCCTCTTGTTGACCGGCCGTACTGAGTACAAGTATTTCCTTATATTCCTTATATTTGTCCATCATATCTATTCACCTTAGTATCTTGTATGTCGTGATCAAATCCTCTCGTTTCTTATATCCTTTACGGTTGTGAGAGCCTGTCCTCATGGCTTAAGTCAGTTAGCTCTAGCACCAGTCTTGTTACAGACCCCTGTACTTTCTAAATTTCGATTTTATGCATCATAAGACGCAGATTAGATGCCGAGGCTGCATATTCCAGCATTGGTCTAAGAAATGATTCGTTACCTCTAAGTTATCCTGATTTACGTTACTAAACGATGCTCTTATATTTACGAGCGTCACATATGTTGCTGATGTTACCCTCTCCGTGTGCGCCACCCGCGTTATGTTACTATATACACTCCCAGTCTCCCTCTTTCTGATCCCTGTAGTTATCGTCCCATTATGGTATCGATACCAACTGGACTCCCTATCCCCCCCTTTCTCATCTTCATTACCTTATGTTTATTGGGATTGAATCCTAATAACCATTCGTTTGCTCACTCCTAGAGTTTGTCAAGCTGCTCCTGTAACTTCCTGCAGTCTTCCTCTATGTTTTATATTCCTCATCAGCTTTGCATCATCTGCAAGCACTGATACGTACGAGGTCACTTCTACAGGTAGGTCGTATAAATAAATTACGAATAGCAGTGGCGCGAGGAGCGAGCCTTGTGGCAGCTCACTTGTTGCAGTCCTCCAGCATCCACCCGCTTCTCTGGCGGTGACTTTGCTTTCTGCCCTCTGTCCTTTAAGTTGTTCCTCTCCAGATGCTCCACCATTCTCAACTTTGTTACTTTCTCAAACACTTTACTCTGAATACTTGTCAATGACACTGGTCTGTAATTTAGTGCCTTCTGTCTCTCTCCCCTTTTGTGAATATTGGGACTACATTTGCCCTTTCCCAAAATACTCTTGAAATTTCCTCTCGGGAACATTTCATTATAAATTTGAGGTTGTGGAGCGATAAATTACTTCTGAAGCCCGCTTCACCATCCATGGTGAGATTGTCTGCTCCCACTGATTGTGTCATGTCTAGTTCCCCCCTTTTTTGGCCTCTTCAGTGAATACAATGTCATCCATTGTTTCTTCCAGACTTTCATATCATATCCTTGGTTTCCATGCTGTTTTATTATGAAAACCTGTTTTTTTATAAGTTCCTCACATACCTCCACGTCATTTTCTGTGAGAATTCTTCCTTGTCTCTTTATCCTGATTACATGATCTCTCACTGTTTTTTCTCCTTATATGGCTAAAGAGAACTTTGGTTGGTCATTAGCGTGTGGCTGCCGTGCCATTATACCGTTTTGATAATGGAGGTTACATAGTAATCTCCACCTATCAGACCTTTCCTATCAGTGATTATGGGTAAGTGAGAACTAGCTCTGTATGCCCCCCACTAACTAGCCTTTGTACTGTTCGCGTTATAATTGAACTATTATGACGTTTGTCTTCTTTTCGAATTTGTCCTTAAATTTATGCACGAGGGCGGTGGTTTCCACCACTTCTTTCATTGTATTCCACTTGCTGACCACCCGTACTGGGCACGAGTATTTCCGTACCCAGTACGGGTGGTCAACTTCCTTATACCAATACTCTCTCGCCTCGTTCTCTCCCCCACACTCTCCCAGTAATTGTATTTTCCAAAGAGCTGTGTGTCATACTTGGGCTTAGCCTCCTCCAAGTACTTTGTCCCCAGAACACGACTCGCCAATCGATTTCCATTCATTTCCTCAATTACCGCTGGGCAAGGGGGAGGGAAGGAACTGTGCTCAGAATGTTCCAAATGGAGTCGGATTGAAATCTAGGAATCCTGGCTGAGGAAGACGTTTTCATGCTCCGCGTAATACTGCATGAAAAGGTTTTAATTGTGTGAATGTTTCTTGCATTTACTGTCTTGCAATATATATATATATATATATATATATATATATATATATATATATATATATATATATATATATATATATATATATATATATATATATATATATAAACATATTTATGTCATTTGGATATGACTTTTTCATTATAAATTTATAAAACTGTTGTCATGGAACATTTCACAAGCATAAAACAATTAAAATTTTCGAGTGGAACAAACAACAGTTTGTGAAAAATTAGTCGACAATAAAAAAAAGTTTTATATTACAGTACGTACGCACGCACACCCGCACACCCACACACACACACACACACACACACACCACACACACACACACACACACACACACACACACACACACACACACACACACACACACACACAACCTCACTCGCTCACAAAAATATATCCCCCTGCCCCCCCCTACACACTCGCTTCTACTCCCCCCCCCCTTCCCTTACACATATAAACTAGAAGTGTTTTTCAGTGTATATAATAAATTGCCTGAGAAGGGGGAGAGGAAGGTAGAGGGGGGGGGGGAGGACGTGGGAAGGGACGAAGTGAGGGGACCAAGGGAAGGGGGACGAAGGTGGAATGGAGAGATGGGGGTGAAGAGTGTGGAAGAGAGAGGGGAAAAAGTGTGGAAGAGAGAGGGGAAAAAGAATGGAAAGACAGAATAAGAGACCCGTGTCCAACTGGGTACCCCATATATATATTTATAAGTTTAAATGTCTGTCTAATTTAAGGTTGGATACCTGGGTTTTAGCCTCAACCAACTTTGCAGGGTGAATGGTTTGAGGTGCGGGACCGACATAGGCTGGTTGGTGATGGCTGCAGTGCCACACATTAACAAATACGGGCTTATAACCCAATTCCCTGAAAAAACATACCGGCCTCTAACCCAACTGCCACGTATGATTCTCGTGACGGCTTATATGAAATCGCAGATGTTTTCTCTGTAGTGTTGAAGCTGCTCTGCTTTTCACTTTCGCATTTGCACGATTTGCTCGAAAACGGTGAACTGAATACATTCGGGTTACAGCGATGAAGGTAATGATTAGGGGGAGATGGTTACAGGTATGAAGATAGTCTTTACAGTGATGATAGTATATACTGAGGATGTAAGATGAGGGGAGAGGGTGGGGGGGGACACGAAGAAGATGAGGGGAAATGGAGGGGAATGAAATGGAGAAAGAGGAGGGTGAGGAAATGAAGGATAAAATGATAGGAAGAGCGAGAGAAGAAAGGAAGGATTGAAGTTGGGGTAGAGAGAGGGGGGGGGGTAAATGGGCGCGTAATGGGGAGGGGGAAGCAGAAGGGGAGGGGGAAGATGGAGGAGGGGGAGGAAGATACACAGACCCGGGCACCACCGGGTACTCTAGTAATATAGTCACACGGCGTGCACGTACACCCCCCCCCCTCTCCACTCACCCATGCTGGAGCGGGGGTGGGGGGATACCAGCGATGCCCGGGTCGGCCTGGTACCCCATACATGTCACTGTGTGTGTCGTGTATTTTTCTGTCATTCTGTTTCTTTCTGTCAACCATTCTCCCTCTCTATATCCCCCCCCCTCCATCCTCACTCCTCCCCCCACCCATTTTATACCTCTACGTATCCTCCCCCTCCTCTCACTCTTTTCTTTACTGCCCCCCCCCCCCCCAAAAATCATTCCTCCTCCTCCCCCACTCTTTTTCCTCTTTCCTCTCCTACTCCCCCTATTCACCCCCCCCTCTACCTGTTCTACTCCCCCCCATTCTTCCACCCCTCCTCTCCCCTTATGTATCCCCTCTCCCGCCGTTCTTCTCCTTTCCTCAACACCCCATCCTTGCCTCCATCCACTTGGCTCGTCGGTACAGCGACGGCCTCGCTTCCTGGAGATTAGCGTTCGATTCCCAATTGCCCAAGTGGTTGGGCACTGTTTCTTCATTCTGTTTAATATCCCAGAACCTTGGCCTCAAATCCCTTCCAAATGCTATATAGTGTGGCGTTGGATCATAGGGTGTGTACCGTAAGGCAGTCCTCTAGTGCCGCGGCACTCTAGCTCTAGCACCCCTCTTGGGTCTTACACCCCCCCCCCCCTAGGTGCCACTGTCCACCCTGGCGGGACACCTCAGTCGCCCCACGGGGTCTGAGTCCCCTGAACCTGGCCTCGTCCCCCCCGGTGGCAAGGTAAGCCGACCGCTCCCATGTCTTCCGGTAAAGTGCCCGGAGACACGAAGACTAGGGTGCTCCACTCGACCGGCTTGCCCGACACGCAGGTAACACTGTTTCCTGTCAACAGTGTTACCTGCGTCAACAGTGTCAACAGTGTTACCTGCGTCAACAGTGTCAACAGTCAACAACAACCTCGTAACGGCTCTCCTGTCACACAAACGAGGAACGAAATGGCATATGATTTAATTGGTTTCCCCCGATACAATGTTATCTCAGTGGCGCTTCTTAATCCTTTTGATGAGAAGCGACGATTCTCAAAAGCTCCTTCCCCATTCGCCCCCCCCTCCCTCATCTCCCTCCCGTCATCCCTCCCGTCATCTCCCTCCCACTAGAGACCTCCCAGCCGTCTCCAGTGGGCCTTGTATAACCCCCATTGTGCGCGTCTCACAGTGGAGGTGATCTGGGCCCCTAAAGGTCTTGTTGATGCAGCTGTTTAGGGCAGACAGTATACATATGTATGATTGATGAAGTCATGTGTTTGAGGATTGATGTGTAACACATTGATGAGGAGTCAGTGTGTTTGTGCATCATGAATTCAGAAAATAATAAGAGATTTTACTTTCGCAAGACATTATTTTTTTCTATGCAATTCTGATAGTTTTGCAATTATTCATCGCTTATGAAACAAGGAAAAAAATGTTTGATTTCAGTAACACTGTATCTAGCGTATGATAAAGCGGTTAAGGTGACTGCTGTAGCCTGTAAAAGTGGTGTTTTGTAATGTCTTGTGTAACGGGTCGTCTGCTCTTGTGTAACGGGTCGTCTGCTCTTGTGTAACGGGTCGTCTGCTCTTGTGTAACGGGTCGTCTGATCTTGTGTAACGGGTCGTCTGATCTTGTGTAACGGGTCGTCTGATCTTGTGTAACGGGTCGTCTGATCTTGTGTAACGGGTCGTCTGATCTTGTGTAACGGGTCGTCTGATCTTGTGTAACGGGTCGTCTGATCTTGTGTAACGGGTCGTCTGATCTTGTGTAACGGGTCGTCTGATCTTGTGTAACGGGTCGTCTGATCTTGTGTAACGGGTCGTCTGATCTTGTGTAACGGGTCGTCTGCTCTGGTATAACGGGTCGTCTGATCTTGTGTAACGGGTCGTCTGCTCTTGTATAACGGGTCGTCTGCTCTTGTATAACGGGTCGTCTGCTCTTGTATAACGGGTCGTCTGCTCACGTATAACGGGTCGTCTGATAGAGCAGTAGTTTACAGGCGTTCACTGGTGTGTGAACACTGGGTGAGGATGGCGGCTGTCACCGTGGGAGTGGGCAACCCACCACCAGTCCGCCCACCATCCCTCCTGTCACCTAATCCGTCGTATTTTTGTCCGTACTATTGTGTGCCTTTCACACGCTATTGGGACAGAGATATTACACAGCCATACTCGTGCACCTGTGATAATATTTATCATGGTTATCATGTCCCATTGTTAAGGGCAGGAAGCAAGTTAGTATTGTCCAGATCACCCTAAACCTGCTACTGATCTTCCCCGAGAGGTAACCCCCGGGTTCCCGTTTATTCGCAGGTGAACAGAGGTATCGGGTGAAAGAAAATTTGCCGAAATGTCTCACCCGCCCGGAAATCGAACTTAGGTTATAGAACTTAGAATTCGAGTTCTTTGTCACTCGAACTCGGGCCCTGTCAGTCGGACTCGGGCCCTGTCAATCGAACTCGGGCCCTGTCAATCGAACTCGGGCCCTGTCAATCGGACTCGGGCCCTGTCAATCGGACTCGGGCCCTGTCAATCGGACTCGGGCCCTGTCAATCGGACTCGGGCCCTGTCAATCGGACTCGGGCCCTGTCAATCGGACTCGGGCCCTGTCAATCGGACTCGGGCCCTGTCAATCGGACTCGGGCCCTGTCAATCGAAATCGGGTCCTGTCAGTCGACTCATTGCATTTCCTGAATGAATGATTCATCGTCTCCTGGACTTAAGACAGAGCTCACCTTCCCAGGTGACAGACGCGCACACATCCTTATCTAGCAATAAGACAAATGGACAAAGTTGAATGATTGAACTAGCAAACCGACACGAGGAACTATAACAAGTTTCTCCACCCTCCGGAAATGACTTGGGCGTCAATCCTGGGTGAACACGGAACTGTTCTTCCGTGTTCACCCAATAGTAATTGGGTATCTGGTTGTTATAACCGTTTGGCGGGTATTATTTCAGGGAAAAGCTTTCCGTAAGTAATCTCACTTAAGGCTCACTTAAGTAGGGTGAGGCTTACCGTAAGTAATGGAAAGGAAAAAAAGATGGGAGCAAGATAACAGCTCTCAGAAGGTGTCTACTTCTGTAGAGTCTTGTGCAAAAAATATAAATCCTGACTAAATTCCAGGGAAGGATATGTGCTAGAGTTATGTTTTCGTTTTATGAATTAGGCATTCGGTAAGGTTTGTGATTCTGGAGTAGGAATGGTGGTTCTCACTGGGTTGATTATCTTGTTGGCTAGGCTCCAGTGAGGCTCCGGTTGGTTCAGCGAGGCTCCGGCTGGTCCTGCAAGGCTCAGGCTGGTCCAGTGAGGCTCCGGCTGGTCCAGCGAGGCTCCGGCTGGTCCAGCGAGGCTCCGGCTGGTTCAGCGAGGCTTCGGCTGGTCCAGCGAGGCTCCGGCTGGTCCAGCGAGGCTCCGGCTGGTCCAGCGAGGCTCCGGCTGGTCCAGCGAGGCTCCGGCTGGTCCAGCGAGGCTCCGGCTGGTCCAGCGAGGCTCCGGCTGGTCCAGCGAGGCTCCGGCTGGTCCAGCGAGGCTCCGGCTGGTCCAGCGAGGCTCCGGCTGGTCCAGTGAGGCTCCGGCTGGTACGACATTATAGGGGAAATATGCGTATGTTCTGATAACGTGTTTTTGTATACAAAAATATCGCTCGAATACCACAAACGTATGTTTACATTACACTCACTTCCTTTGTTAAGGTTCTTGGATGAGACGTTCTCTGGTTTAAAGTTCTTGGATGAAACGTCTCTGGTTTAAGGTATGAGGTTGAAACATTCGTTCTCATCATACATTTTTGGTGCAAAAGACATTGATTAAGCTTCTCAGATTGAAAATTGACTTGGAGTTGAGCTGTTAATGATCCATCTGGGTGGATGAACCTCGGCTCAGCTCGAGATGCACAGGCTGGAGGAGCCATCAGCGAAGGAGGCGGCCATAGCTGGGGGCTCATTAGTATGGTAAGCGAGTCGCTAAGGACGTTGGTAAGCTGGCCATCTGAGCAGCTCTGCGCCAGGACCACTAATTGTGTACTTCTGTTTGGCCGGGAACGCTGTGTCTTGGCTTGATATTTAGTGGTGGTGTGTCAGTCTTGTTGTATTGTGTAGTGCATTAGTTTGGAATTAAAATGTTCTCAGAGAGAGAAAAGATGTCATTCAGTATTTGATATCGTGAGATGGCTAAAATATTTTATACACCCGATAAGATGAGCTTGGTAACAAAGACATGTATCATTGTATTTTGAGCGTCGCAGTTTAGCGTGTTGTGGTTATTTTCATATTTCTCATTGGTTCTACGAAACGGGTGACCTGTTGTTTCTCATCTGTTGAGAACCAGTAACTTGAGTCTCGTGTCAGTGTGTCCTCTCCTGTCAGCGTTTACCTGGTCACAGCTGTCTGGACAGCTGTCTACTGCCGTCCTCTCCTGTCAAGAGTCTACCCGTTCACATCTGTCTACCTACTGCCGTATACAACCCGGCCTCGTGAGTGATAGTACGTGTAGTAACTATGTAGGCCACAGTACCAACATGTAGTGATGGACCACCAGTCAACCACTTTTTGTACTCTTAATTTTATAAGCGTCTGGAAAAAATTAAGCTATAAACTAAACTTGAATATTCCTAGGTCTATTACAGCATATATATATATATATATATATATATATGTCGTACCTAGTAGCCAGAACTCACTTCTCAGCCTACTATACATGGCCCGATTTGCCTAATAAGCCAAGTTTTCCTGAATTAATATATTTTCTCTAAATTTTTTCTTATGAAATGATAAAGCTACCCATTTCATTATGTATGAGGTCAATTTTTTTCATTAGAGTTAAAATTAACGTAGATATATGACTGAACCTAACCAACCCTACCTAACCTAACCTAACCTAACCTAACCTATCTCTATAGGTTAGGTTGGGTTAAGTAGCCGAAAAAGTTAGGTTAGGTTAGGTAGGTTCGGTAGTCGAAAAACAATTAATTCATGAAAACTTGGCTTATTAGGCAAATCGGGCCTTGCATAGTAGGCTGAGAAGTGAGTTCTGGCTACTAGGTACGACATATATATATATATATATATATATATATATATATATATATATATATATATATATATATATATATATATATGTATATGTATTAGGCCTAAGACGGCATATATTAGGCCTGGGATGGCTAGGGAGAGATTGGGTTACGTAGTTTTATATTTATGTTGCCGTTAAAAAAGTTTTCAATTTGGCCAAATTCAGTAATACAAAATTCAAGTTTCTGATGGTCCATCACTAGGTGTTGAGTACTTTTAATAAAATAGCTGCTCTATGTACTCTCAGTTTAGTGGGATGAGTTGGCAGAGTACAAGGATCATTCAACTCACTGTCTCAACATCAGCGTCCTGCTTAATGGAGTCTAGTAGTACCACCACCTCTCCCTCTCCTCTCCCTTCCCCCTCTCTCCCTTCCCCCTCTCTCCCTTCCCCCTCTCTCCCTTCCCCCTCTCTCCCTTCCCCCTCTCTCCCTTCCCCCTCTCTCCCTTCCCCCTCTCTCCCTCCCCCTCTCTCCCTTCCCCCTCTCTCCCTTCCCCCTCTCTCCCTTCCCCCTCTCTCCCTTCCCCCTCTCTCCCTTCCCCTCTCTCCCTTTCTCCTCCCCCCTCGCCTCATTTCCTCCTCTTCCCCAGCTGCACACTGCTTTCATCTCATTTCCTCCATGTCCCTGTTACTCTCTGACGTGCTTCATGTACTTTCCTCTTCCACTGAAGATGATGGGGACTTCAGTGTTGTGTATCTTGTTTGGTGAGACGTGGCAGGAAACTGTGTTTAACTGTGTGTTTGATATAGCATCTTGTTTGTCGTTTACAATGTGCTGATTGATTCTGCGTGCTTTAATACACTCGTAAATACTCAGATATTGAGCAGCTTCTTAGAGGCCTCATCTCCCAAGCCCCAAATATCCTGCCAACTTGTTCCCAGGGTCACTATCCATTCCATCCTGGGTCACTATCCCTCCAGCTCTGGGTCACCATCTCTTCCACCCTGGGTCACCATCCCATCCTTCTGTTGGTATTCATCCTTCTCCGTTGCATTGCGTCTCTCCACCCCAATCCTATTTCTTTCTCCTCTTTCCCCTTTCTCTCCCCCACCAATCCCCATTTCTCTCCCCCACCAACCCCCATTTCTCTCCCCCACCAACCCCCATTTCTCTCCCCCCACCAACCCCCATTTCTCTCCCCCCCACCAACCCCCATTTCTCTCCACCCACCAACCCCCATTTCTCTCCCCCCACCAACCCCCATTTCTCTCCCCCACCAACCCCCATTTCTCTCCCCCACCAACCCCCATTTCTCTCCCCCACCAACCCCCATTTCTCTCCCCCACCAACCCCCATTTCTCTCCCCCCACCAACCCCCATTTCTCTCCCCCCACCAACCCCCATTTCTCTCCCCCACCAATCCCCATTTCTCTCCCCCCACCAACCCCCATTTCTCTCCCCCCACCAACCCCCATTTCTCTCCCCCCACCAACCCCCATTTCTCTCCCCCCACCAACCCCCATTTCTCTCCCCCACCAACCCCCATTTCTCTCCCCCCACCAACCCCCATTTCTCTTCCCCCCACCAACCCCCATTTCTCTCTCCCAATTCCACCGCTTCCCTGTCCCTCTGAACGCACAGTCGGACGCACCTGTTTCCACATGTTGAAGCTTCCTCCCCAGCGCCAGGCGGCGTCATCTCGCGTCCGCTAGTGCGTAAGATATCCGCTAATGCGGTTATTAATATTGGCGGCAGCGTAGCGGCGAGTGCCGGAAATGACGTCACAATGGCACCTAATTAGGAGGAAATAGGGAGCCTAGGAGGACTTATGGTGGGTCTGCTGCGTCTCTAGACTTATTGCTACTGCTGGTGTCTGCCTCGCTAGTTTGATGGCTTGGCCTGGTTTGGCCTGGCTTAACTTGGCTAGCGTTGGCTTGGCTTGGCCTGGCTTGGCTTGGCTTAACTTGGCTAGCGTTGGTTTGGCTTGGCCTGGCTTAACTTGGCTAGCGTTGGCTTGGCTTGGCCTGGCTTAACTTGGCTAGCGTTGGTTTGGCTTGGCCTAACTTAACTTGGCTAGCGTTGGCTTGGCTTGGCCTGGCTTGGCTTGGCTTAACTTGGCTAGCGTTGGCTTGGCTTGGCCTGGCTTGGCCTGGCTTAACTTGGCTAGCGTTGGCTTGGCTTGGCCTGGCTTAACTTGGCTAGCGTTGGTTTGTCTTGACTTGGCCTGGTCTAGCTTGGTCTGGTTTGATTTGTGTTGAGCTGGCTTACCTTGGCTCATGTTGGCCTGGCTTGGCCTGGCCTGGCCTAGGTATAATTTGACCGGATATGTAGGCTGTTGGAACTATTGAACCATCGTGGATCATGTACGCATCTTCGTACAGCTACTCTCATCTCGTGCGTCCATAGCTCAGCATATGTATAAATGTTCACTTGTGTGTGGTTGTACAGGTCGCTAGGGGGTTGAGCTGTAGCTCGCAGGGCCCGGCTCAGCACAGCTGCTGTAATACCTTCCTAGTTGCTTTTTCGGTTTATCTTATCAACTATTTACACTCATGTGTGGAGTCTGCCTCAAGCACTTCACTCCAGCTTCATCTGATATCGAGGGGAGGTCTTCCAATATGTATTTAAGTTGTTATCAACTTGTTATCTACTCCAAAGTGGGAAATTGTATTGGCAATGACCTATTAAAAACTGCTATCTTTCGTCCGTTCAGTTGTAGTCTGTTACCCCTATTTTGTATAGTATGGTCATGTCTTCTCTGTTCGTTCTTCGATTGACGTGAGGATTAATCGGGATTAATATTAAATTAATATTAGGGTGCAATGAAAAATTACTTTCTGAAATCTGTAAAGGTGTTCCTAATCCCTGACAAATATGCTAAAGTAAAACTTTTTTTATTTTGGGTGATTGCCGCCATTTTTTTGGCCAGTATCCGCTCCAAACATATCCGCGGGAGGGTTAAGAGGTCCAGGATGGCCATAACTGGCCAATCGCTGGTGCTAGAGACATGATTGCTGCCTCAAAAATTGCATAAGCCTCGTGGTTTCTATATGTCTTAAGAGGAACTGTTTATTTGGGCAAGAAAAAAGTTATTGCTAAAAAAAATCTATTTTTTTTTTTTGCGGGGGGGGGGGGGGGGGAACAAGGCACAGAACAAGACGATACCAAACGATACCCAACACGAAAGTACTACCAATTACAGAGTAGATTGACGGTACTGCACATGAGTGCACATATGGAACTATATCCCTGGAAACACAAACCGAAACTGCCTCTATTTTCCGCTAGTTACAACTTGTAATAAAGTTGTTACATCTTGGCTTAACGTATTTACGACGTATTAGAACGTTGTTACAACTTGTTATATTGGTTGTTATAACTGGTTAGGAGGTGTTAAAACTTGTTACGACGTTGCTACAACGTTCGAGTTTCGGTGTGTGTTAGGCGGGATAGTACCACAGAATGACCATCACACTTAGTCTCACGCCAGAAGTATGCGTTTAACATAATTACATCAGAAGCAGACACAAAATAATTATACCCAAGAACACCCTTTCGTACCCAAAATATTATATTAGCATACTATAGACAGTCTTGAGCCAATCCTGACTTGCAACTCATACTTCGTGGGGGGGGGGGGTTATATTGAGATAATTTCGGGGCTTTGTGTCCCCGCGGCCCGGTCCTCGACCAGGCCTCCACCCCCCAGGAAGCAGCCCGTGACAGCTGACTAACTCCCAGGTACCTATTTACTGCTAGGTAACAGGCGCATCAGGGTGAAAGAAACTCTGCCCATTGTTTCTCGCTGGCGCCCGGGATCGAACCCGGGACCACAGGATCACGCGTCCAGTGTTCTGACCGCTCAGCCACCGGCTCCCCAATTGAATTGGGGGGGGGGGGGGAATTGAAGGTTCAGAATTTTACCACAAGGTCAATATTGAAATAATCAGACGAGAACTACGAGAACAGGCTCAGAGAATTTAACCTATATACACACTGGACGATTCAAACAAGACATAACCACGACGTACAAGATATCGAGGTACATGCACGAGGACTGTGTCATAGAAAACGCAATAAAAAGGCATCTATGGAGAACAAAGATGGAAACTGGAAGCAGAAATAGGCATGGGGGTACTGTGTACCCCCATGTACCATGGGGGTACACAGTACCATGGGGGGGGGGGGTACACAGGACCATGGGGGGGTACACAGGACCATGGGGGGTACACAGGACCATGGGGGTACACAGGACCATGGGGGGTACACAGGACCATGGGGGGTACACAGGACCATGGGGGGGTACACAGGACCATGGGGGGTACACAGGACCATGGGGGTACACAGGACCATGGGGGTACACAGGACCATGGGGGGTACACAGGACCATGGGGGGTACACAGGACCATGGGGGGTACACAGGACCATGGGGGTACACAGGACCATGGGGGGTACACAGGACCATGGGGGGGTACACAGGACCATGGGGGGTACACAGGACCATGGGGGGTACACAGGACCATGGGGGGGGTACACAGGACCATGGGGGGTACACAGGACCATGGGGGGTACACAGGACCATGGGGGGTACACAGGACCATGGGGGTACACAGGACCATGGGGGTACACAGGACCATGGGGGGTACACAGGACCATGGGGGTACACAGGACCATGGGGGGTACACAGGACCATAGGGGTACACAGGACCATGGGGGGTACACAGGACCATAGGGGTACACAGGACCATGGGGGGTACACAGGACCATGGGGGGTACACAGGACCATGGGGGTACACAGGACCATGGGGGGTACACAGGACCATGGGGGTACACAGGACCATGGGGGGTACACAGGACCATGGGGGTACACAGGACCATGGGGGTACACAGGACCATGGGGGTACACAGGACCATGGGGGGTACACAGGACCATGGGGGGTACACAGGACCATGGGGGTACACAGGACCATGGGGGTACACAGGACCTTGGGGGGTACACAGGACCATGGGGGTACACAGGACCATGGGGGGTACACAGGACCATAGGGGTACACAGGACCATGGGGGTACACAGTACCATGGGGGTACACAGGACCTTGGGGGGTACACAGGACCATGGGGGGTACACAGGACCATGGGGGGTACACAGGACCATGGGGGGTACACAGGACCATGGGGGGTACACAGGACCATGGGGGGTACACAGGACCATGGGGGGTACACAGGACCATGGGGGGTACACAGGACCATGGGGGGTACACAGGACCATGGGGGGTACACAGGACCATGGGGGGTACACAGGACCATGGGGGTACACAGGACCATGGGGGGTACACAGGACCATGGGGGGTACACAGGACCATGGGGGGTACACAGGACCATGGGGGGTACACAGGACCATGGGGGGTACACAGGACCATGGGGGGTACACAGGACCATGGGGGGTACACAGGACCATGGGGGTACACAGGACCATGGGGGTACACAGGACCATAGGGGTACACGGGACCATGGGGGGTACACAGGACCATGGGGGGTACACAGGACCATGGGGGTACACAGGACCATGGGGGTACACAGGACCATGGGGGGTACACAGGACCATGGGGGTACACAGGACCATGGGGGTACACAGGACCATGGGGGGTACACAGGACCATGGGGGTACACAGGACCATGATGGTACAACAGTACATATGTGTACCTGGTACATCTGAGAGAAAGGGTATATATATACTCAGGCTTCCTGTCCACGCCAAACGATTTTTGTAAAATGATATTCATATTGTATCCCAAATCAGACCTATGTCACCACAAGTGGGCTATCTTGAGTTAGTAGACTACTTAGATCACCGTACTCGAGGTAACCTTATAACCTCGGAATTAATCCTAAGGTCTTGTTACCTGCTGGGAACTGCAGGTAACTAGTGACCTTCTTGCAGATCCTGTCAAGACAACACCTGAAGTCAATATATTAAAAAATATATGCTCTGAGGGAAGGAAAGAGGAGACACACGGATACAGATAAATATTTTGAAATACCACCAGGAAATGAGGGGGATTTCGTTTTCCGAAAACCCTAAGAAATCAATGGCTTGTGGAAAAACCCTTCATGTGGCCAAAGGATAGCAGACAGACTAATTGTGAACCATCCTGTGTTTGGGACACAACCTGATATCCTACTGGCTCACAGATCCTGATATCTATCAGTTCGACTCTGGTTGTTTAGGAGTGTGATATAACAGTTGTGAACCTTAACTAGAGGTTATCGAGAGGTGTTGTTAGCGAGACGTCAGTGACCTCACTCTTGTGGCCACACATACACGTATATTGGCTTTATTAAACGTGTATTTTATGCAATAATTATTCGAGCATTTTACCGTGTTCTTGTGTGTCTAAATAAAAGTTTATTTATTGTAAGTGTAGGCGGCTGTAGTCTTCAACTTTTGCTCGTAAAAAAAACTTGATTGTATAATTTAACCATTTGAAATAGGCGCCATTAAACCATGATCATCAGTGATAGATAGAACATAAAGTTATCTTTAAACTCTTTAGACAGAGCCCAGAGCTAGGTAGAGCCCAGAGCTAGGTAGAGCCCAGAGCTAGGCAGAGCCTAGAGCTAGGCAGAGCCCAGAGCCACCTAACACACCACGCCATCCGAGGAACTGGAAGGGAAGGCAATTATCAGGAGAAAGCGCCAAGCCATTACGACATTAGAAGGGGTCAGGAAAAGGATTTGGGACGGGACGGGGGGGGGGGGGTGGAGGGAAAGGAATGGTGCCCAACTACTTGTGGACGGTCGGGGATTGAACACCGACCTGCATGAAGCGAGACCGTCGATCTACCGTTCAGCCCAAGTGGTTGGGTAGCGAGGAAGTAGAGCAAAAATGTACTCACCCACCTAATTGTGCTTGCGGGGGTTGAGCTTTGGCTCTTTGGTCCCGCCTCTCAACTGTCAATCAACTGATGTACAGATTCCTGAGCCTACTGGGCTCTATCATATCTACATTTGAAACTGTGTATGGAGTCAGCCTCCACCTCATCACTTCCTAGTGCATTCCATTTATTAACTACTCTGACACAAAAAAATTCTTTCTAACGTCTCTGTGGCTCATCTGGGTACTAAGTTTCCACCTGTGTCCCCTTGTTCATGTCCCACCCGTGCTGAAGAGTTTGTCTTTGTCCACCCTGTCAATTCCCCTGAGAATTTTGTAGGTGGTCATCATGTCTCCCCTTACTCTTCTGTTTTCCAGGGATGTGAGATTCAGCTCCTTTAGCCTTTCTTCGTAGCTCATTCTTCTCAGTTCCGGGACGAGCCTGGTGGCATACCGCTAAATCTTCTCTAACTTTGTCTGGTGTTTAACTAGGTATGGACTCCAGGCTGGAGCTGCATACTCCAGGATTGGTCTTACATAAGTGGTATACAGGGTCCTGAACGATTCCTTACACAAGTTTCTAAAAGCAGTTCTTATGTTGGCCAGTTTAGCATATGCCGCTGATGATATTCTTTTGATGTGGGCCTCTGAGGACAGGTTCGGTGTGATATCAACCCCCAGATCTTTCTCTCTATTTGACTGTTGCAGGATTTCACCTTCCAGATGTTACCTTGTGTTCAGCCTCCTGTTCCCTTCGCCTAATTTCATTACCTTACACTTTCCTGAGTTGAACTTTAGCAGTCATTTTCTAGGCCATTCCTCCAGTTTGTCCAGGTCATCCTGTAGTCTCTGTCTATCTTCATCCGTCTTGATTCTTCTCATAATTTTTGCATCATCAGCAAACATCGAGAGGAACGAGTCTATACCCTCTGGAAGATCGTTTACATATATTAGAAACAGGATGGGTCCAGGTACTGAGCCCTGTGGGACTTCCCTGGTGACATCTCGCCACTCTGATGTCTCCCCCCTCACCGTTACTCGCTGTTTCCTGTTGCTTAAGTACTCCCTTATCCACTGGAGCTCCTTCCCTGTTACTCTTGCCTGTTGCTCCAACTTTTTTAACAGCCTTTTATGGGGTACTGTGTCAAAGACTTTCTGACAGTCCAGGAAAATGCAGTCGGCCCACCCTTCTATTTCCTGCCTAATTTTTGTTGCCTGGTCATAGAACTCCTATTAAACCAGTGAGGCATGGTTTACCATCCCTGAACCCATGCTGGTGGTGTTACAAAGTTATTTCCCTCCAGATGCTCTACGAGCCTTTTCCTTGCGATCTTCTCCATCATCTTGCATGGTATACAAGTTAGGGAAACTGGCCTGTAGTTCAGAGCCTCTTGCCTGTCACCCTTCTTGCATATTGGGACTATGTTAGCTGTCTTCCAACTTTCTGGTAGGTCTCCTGTTTCCAGTGACCTGTTATACACTATAGAGAGTGGCACGCTTAGTGCCTCTGCACCTTCCTTTAGTATCCACGGTGAGATTCTGTCAGGCCTAACAGCCTTTGTCACATCCAGCTCCAGCAGACACCTTTTGACCTCATTACTGGTGAGGTCAAATTCCTCCAAGGTTGCTGGGTTTGCCGCCTCCTCATTTAGTGCAGGGGCTTCTCCTTGTTCTATTGTGAAGACCTCCTGGAATCTCTTGTTGAGTTCTTCACACACCTCCTTGTCATTCTCTGTGTATCTGTTCTCCCCTTTTCTCAGTTTCATCACTTGTTCCTTCACTGCTGTTTTCCTCCTTATGTGGCTGTGGAGCAGCTTTGGTTGGGTCTTTACTCATGTGAATGAGTAAAGCCAAGAAGTAAAGTAACTCTTGGCCTCGTGTGAATGAGGCCTGGCGCTCGTAGAGAGAGTAATGGTCAGAGGAATAAGCTATTCCCCCCGTCACGTGGACACCTCATCATTCACTGTATGCGAGTCATTACCATAGCTCCACAGTCAGCTACACCCGCCCGCCCTCACTATCACTAATGTCTTGACCATATTACCCCAGTCCTCGGAACTACCCACCTCCCTGTGTGCCCTCGCCATCAGGCTCTCATACAAGTGACACGCTGTGAATGGAGAGTGGTGTGTCAAGTATGAATTATGATTGATTGTGTGCCATATTCCCATCGTGAGGTGCCTGGCATTGCTGCCGCCCAGAGGACACTCCTTCCCCCCGAGGTGCCTGGCACTGCCGCCCAGAGGACACTCCTTCCCCCCGAGGTGCCTGGCACTGCCGCCCAGAGGACACTCCTTCCCCCCGAGGTGCCTGGCACTGCCGCCCAGAGGACACTCCTTTCCCCCGAGGTGCCTGGCACTGCCGCCCAGAGGACACTCCTTCCCCCCGAGGTGCCTGGCACTGCCGCCCAGAGGACACTCCTTCCCCCCGAGGTGCCTGGCACTGCCGCCCAGAGGACACTCCTTCCCCCGAGGTGCCTGGCACTGCCGCCCAGAGGACACTCCTTCCCCCCGAGGTGCCTGGCACTGCCGCCCAGAGGACACTCCTTCCCCCCGAGGTGCCTGGCACTGCCGCCCAGAGGACACTCCTTCCCCCGAGGTGCCTGGCACTGCCGCCCAGAGGACACTCCTTCCCCCCGAGGTGCCTGGCACTGCCGCCCAGAGGACACTCCTTCCCCCCGAGGTGCCTGGCACTGCCGCCCAGACGACCCCACCTTGCGGCGATGGTGTCTGTGTCAACATGATGAGGAGAGGCTCCGCCCTGCTTCTGTTGTATTTTTCCTCCTGGAGGTGATTTATTGTGGCTCACCCTGGCATGTTATGTTTATGTGGGGCCAGCACATGGCTGTGATTCATCACTCCTTGCCTCTGCCACTGCCTTCCCCTGCCTGCCTCCACTTCCCCCCTGCCTGCTATATTGGTCACCCGAGTGGGCTGCCTCTGCAACCATCGGTCCGTACTCCTTAACAGTGGCTTCTGTCGGGTCCAGTCTTATGGAGAACTGTCGTGGCTTCGTGTGTGTGTATTTAACACTCACTCGAGAGATTACTTCTCACACTTGCCACTGTTTCGTGCACCCACACTTGTTAGTCTCCTCTTCTCCTTCCCGATGTTGAAGATTTTCTGGGATATGTCCGGACAGTGGCCCTCTGCTTCTCCCATGACTGTGGCCCTCTGCTTCTCCCATGACTGTGGCCCTCTGCTTCACCCATGACTGTGGCCCTCTGCTTCACCCATGACAGTGGTCCTCTGCTTCTCCCATAACAGTGGCCCTCTGCTTCTCCCATGACTGTGGCCCTCTGCTTCACCCATGACAGTGGTCCTCTGCTTCTCCCAAGACTGTGGCCCTCTGCTTCTCCCATGACAGTGGTCCTCTCCTTCTCCCATGACTGTGGCCCTCTCCAACCTGAGTTTTATATATATATATATATATATATATATATATATATATATATATATATATATATATATATATATATATATATAAAACTCAGGTTGGATATATATATATATATATACATATATATATATATGTCGTACCTAGTAGCCAGAACTCACTTTTTGGCCTACTATTCAAGGCCCGATTTGCCTAATAAGCCAAGTTTTTATGAATTATTTGTTTTTCGACTACCTAACCTACCTAACCTAACCTAACCTAACTTTTTCGGCTACCTAACCAAACCTAACCTATAAAGATAGGTTAGGTTAGGTTAGGTAGGGTTGGTTAGGTTCGGTCATATATCAACGTTAATTTTAACTCCAATAAAAAAAAATTGACCTCATACATAATGAAATGGGTAGCTTTATCATTTCATAAGAAAAAATTAGAAAAAATATATTAATTCAGGAAAACTTGGCTTATTAGGCAAATCGGGCCTTGAATAGTAGGCAAAAAAGTGAGTTCTGGCTACTAGGTACGACATATATATATATATATATATATATATATATATATATATATATATATAAAACTTATATATATATATATATATATTATATATTTATATATATATATAAAACTCAGGTTGGATATATATATATATATATATACATATATATATATATATATATATATATATATATATATATATATATATATATATATATATATATATATATATATATATATATATATATATAAAACTCAGGTTGGATATATATATATATATATATATATATATATATATATATATATATATATATATATATATAATGTCGTACCTAGTAGCCAGAATGCACTTCTCGGCCTATTATGCAAGGCCCGATTTGCCTAATAAGCCAAGTTTTCCAGAATTAATATATTTTCTCTAATTTTTTTCTTGTGAAATGATAAAGCTACCCATTTCATTATGTATGAGGTCAATTTTTTTTTATTGGAGTTAAAATTAACGTAGATATATGACCGAAACTAACCAACCCTACCTAACCTAACCTAACCTATCTTTATAGGTTAGGTTAGGTTAGGTAGCCGA